>CAKNYM010053063.1:356445-387759 GCA_932195095.1 Andricus curvator | reverse complement strand
AAATTTTACACAAATCTAATACCTTCTCTAGATGAGAATGTAAAAATCTATTTTTTAACCTAAAATATGATGAACTAAAGTTTGAAATTAATAAAGGTGTCGGATTTTTTCAAATGAACACTGAAAATATATTGTTATAGAATTTTAGGTCAAATTTTAGTAACAAGTTTAGATAATGAACACATTATTGTTGAATTATTGTTAATAGTATATTGTGCTACAAGTTAAAAAAGCGAGAGATTTAAAACGAGTGTGAAGTTAGCTACCCGAGCGGAGCGAGGGTGGCTATCACACGAGTTTTAAATCGTCGCTTTTTCAATGTGTGGGACACGATACTTTTTCTATAATTTGTGAAAAAGTGCTAGTTTTTGTTTACCTGTTTTTTGTGTAAAAAGAAGGCGATTTTTTGTCGATTGACGCAACAATGACAATGGCAATTATCAAAACCATGGCAATAATATGGCAGTAATAATAAGCTGGTTCTCACAATTGAATAGTTGGCCCATAAAGTTGAGGGCTTAAAAATTTCCGATTTTTCGTGAAAAAACACCAAGCACAGTATTTTCGGAGAAACTGACGGTGTTTTTTTGCTTTTGCCAAGTGACAAAAGTACATACAAAATACACAACCCGAGACTTTTCAGGAAATTGATTTTAGGTTAGGGACGACAGTCGGAAAATAGAATGAAGTTGGCTGCGCACGATGCACGAGTTCACCCGAGGCAGCACGAACCCACCCGAAATAACATTTACTTTTGTCACTGTGCCTCACTTTTATCACTGTCCATTTACTTTTTCCACTACAGCTGTCCACTTTTGTCACTGTTGCCCGGAAAGGTCGGCACTGCGCATGCGCCACGTCATCGACCAAAAATCGATCACTTTTTACACCAAAAACAGGTGGAAAAACTGGCACTTTTTCGCGAATTATAGAAAAAATAATTTCACCTGTGCTCACCTCTGTAGCCTAATACATCCAACCGATTTACATAAAATTTCAATGAGAAGACTGCAGTAACATTATTATTATTATTATACCATTAAGCCATTTCCTTTCCCTTTCGGCATAGGCGTGACTTGCTCGGTGAGGAAAGGATTAATGTGAGGTATGGGGTATAGATTTTTTGAATTCATCTAGAATTCTCGTGTTATTTATTTAAATGATACGTTCGTTCCGCAACACTGTTCTGACCCAGGTTGTTGATCAATCTCTCTAACGATCACCCCAAGAGCCACACAAAATTGTTATGTGTGGTTCCCTACTTGGGCCCATTATTATCCAAGGGCTTTTGTTTCAGGCTTCATTCTCTCTACTGACACTCTTTTTATACAGTATTTGTCGCCACAATTTTCTGTCCTGGCATACTTATCTAGCTTCCTTCACGTCCAGGCATTTTTTTATGCAAGCTCTCGTGTTTCTATGGCTTCTTATGTCTCTTCGGATTAATGTCTCATTCACAGATTCTAACCATTCTTTCGGCGGTCTACCTCTGAGCATTCGGCCATTTACTGTACCTTTATACACTTGTTTGGTCAGTTGTTCATCTTTCATTCTTTCAACATGTCCGAACCATCTTAACTGATTTCTTTCCCATATGTCAACTAGTGTCTCTTCTGTACAACATTCTTTGAGGATTATCTCGTTTTGGACTTTGTCCATCAGTCTTTTCCCGCATATTGTGCGCAGAGGTTTCATCCCAATCGCGTTAATTTTACTCTTGTCCTTTTCTTGAGAGGTCCATGTCTCGCTACCGTATACGAGTAGCACAGTTGGTACAAATATAGAATTATGTATGGCCATTTTAGCTTTTTTTGATATGTTTTTATTTTTGAGAATGGACCCTGCTCTACTGATAACTTTCTTACCCTCATTTATGCGCATATCTAACTACCCATCTATTTTTCCGTCGCTAGTGAATAGGCTACCCAGATATACGTACTTGTCAACTGGTTCTAATCTGTCATCATTTAGGACAATGTTGCACATTGTTTTCTCATTTTTTCCCTCAAATACCATGATTTTTGTTTTGTTTACGTTAATTTTGAGGCCCATGTTCTTCATGCTTGCATTAAGTTTATTCAACATTCTTTGCAAGTCCTCGATTGATTCTGACATAACAATATTGTCATCTGCGGAAGCGAACCCACGTACCTTCACTGTTTCGAGATCTACACCTTCTTCGTCGAAGAGGGCCATTCTTAGACACTTATCCATAAATATGATAAATAGCCATGAGGACATAACGCATCCTTGTTCACGCCTTGCATAATATCAAAGCAATCACTCACTTTCCCATTAACCCTTACACTCGCTTTACTACCTGTCAAATGCTTTTCTCGGTCAAAAAATGCACAGAAAACTTGCTTTCCTACTCTTAAGCTTTTTTATGCGATCTGTCTTAAGCTAAATATTTGATCTGTACATGATCTTCCTAGCATAAATCGACTTTGGACTTCCCATATCTTTTCTTCTGTAATCTTCATTACTCTACGAATAAGTATTTTTGAGTATATTTTACTTACGGTACTCAATAAGCTGATACCTCTGTAATTATTGAAGTTGCTTTTATCTCCCTTTCTTTTGTATATTCGTACGATAATCGCTTTTCTCCAATCGTCTGGGACTTCTCCCGTCTCGATACATGAATTTATCAATTCGCACAACCTGTGAGGTATGTACTCGCCACCGTATCTAAGCATTTCAGCGCTAAGACTGTCAAAACCAGCAGCCTTACCGTTTTTTAAGTTCTTAATTATATCTCTAACCTCAGTGACACAGACTTTTTCAATTGGGTTTTCTAATGCATTATGTTCTATGTAGCAGTTCTGTTGCCCTATATCTTCACCTCTTAATAATTCTTTAAAAGAGTCTTTCAAAGCGTCTACTATCCCGTCCGTATCATATAGCATTTCACCTTTGCTGTTTCTCATGCGGACAAACTCTGTACTTTTACTTTCCTTCATCTCTTTAAATAATACTTTCATGGTTCCTTCAAAGTCGTTTTGTATTTTTTTCTCTTCTTCTGTTCTGACTTCATCTTTACTTTCCTTGACTAGTCGTTTAACTTTCCTCTTTTTGTGTCTGTAATCATTTTCAAGTATATTTCTCTCCTCATCGCTAAGACCTGTGATGTACAACGTTCTCTTGTACGCATCTTTCTTTTCTTGTTGGCCTGCTTCAATTTCATCATTCCACCATGCATCACCAGATTTTCTTCCTACAACCGCCGTACCATATACTTCGGTTGCAGTTTTAACAATGATATCCCGTAACATAGTCCAAGCGCTATCTGTATCTTTATTGCTTCTAAGCGCCTCCAAAGTTGCCTTATCTATGCGTTCGTTTATCTTATTCTGAAAATCTATTCGCACTTCCGGTTCCTGTAAATTTTCAATCTTGATTCGCGTTTGTTTCGTTTTTTTGTTCTCTTTTTTCTCCATCCCCGTCCTAAGTTTATTTTGGAGACTAGAAGTTAATGATCAGTATTGCATTCGGAACCCCTCATGACTCTTGTATCTTTTACTAGTTCTCTTAGTCTTTCATTCGCAATGAGAAAGTCAATTATACTGCGGTTATTTCCTTCACACCAGGTGTACGTGTGGATCATTTTATGACGAAACTAAGTATTTGTAATAAATAGGCCCTTTTCTAAGCATGCGCTTCTTCCCCGTTTGAATTTTTTCTTGTTGGATCCCCAAACTTACCTAGCACTCTTTTTGTATCTGTATCCTGACGTTGGACGCCGACCAATCCATTCATATCTCCTAGCAGAATTATTCTTTCACCTTGATCGCAAGTACTTATTGTATCATTTAAAGTGTCCCAGAAGGCGTCTTTGAGTTCTCGCGGCTCACTGTCAACTGGGGCGTAGCACGCTATGATTAATAATCTTCTGATTCCTACCTTCATTCTAACCCACAGCAATCTGGGCGATACATATCCTTGATCTTTGAGATGCTGTCTTGCTTTTTCATTCATAATTAAACCGACCCCTTGACTACCATGTGATTCACTATCTACTCCTGACCATATTTCAAAACCGCCTTTCAACACCCTATTTTATATGTTTCTACTTTCGCAACCCTTTTTTTCGTCTCAGGTACACATAAAATATCTAGTTTCCTTACGTGCATAGTTTCTCGTAGTTCTCTTACCTTGAGATCATTCACTCCTCTAGCATTCCAAACACCCAGTATCCATTCATCGCCTGAAACTCGACCTTTACGTTTACCGTGTGTATGCATTTCGTCAAACGAAGTTTTAGTTCATTCTGAGCCTATTTTCTTGTTTGTATTATTCATTGTTTAGATTGTACACCTAACTATCACCTTTATGCGAGAAATTTGTTTTGCGAGTCGAAATCATGTCTATTTTAAGTAGTGATTCGTCGAATGGTGGAGAGACTAGTTGTAACGTCAGTCCCACCAAAAATTCTGTTACTGGGCCGGAGGGGCGGGAGCGAGGACAGAGAATGGAAACCGAGAGTCTTAATTGGCTGGTGTTTTATGCTGAGAAGGTCATCAGCCTTCAGCAGCGTTGTATTGATAAGGAGTTCATATGTTCCCATCTGCCAATTCCCGGCCTACCTCTAGGCACGGAACTAAAAACTTATATACATATTTGTTTTCTGCTGGAACTGCAATATTATAAGTTTTGGGTGAAAAATCCATGAATTTAAAATGCATTTAGGAAGCTTGTAAAATAACGCGTCAAGGGAAACGTCATCAGTTTAATTTTCGAATTTTCAACCAGCTTAAAGTATGTTTAAAGATTACCCCTCCCCCCCTTTCTATCATTACATGAGGGGCGATAGTCTAAATTTTTATCAAGAAATTTGAGCATTAGTTGAAGTTTTTAGCTTTAAAAATTTTACTAAAGCAAAATTAATATAAATTGGTATAAAAGAAAAACTCATCTTTAAAATAGGCTTCAGGCTCTTCTATTTTCTGTCCAATTTCCAGGTTACACTTGAGTTACGCGGTTATAAATCTTTTATGAAGTTGTCTGTATACAGAAACACAGTTTAAAGAACAATAATCAAACTGTAAAATTTTATATTTGGTTTCTTTCCTATCTTGGGATAAAGGACTGACTTCTTGAAGCACTAGAGCTAGACTGATTTTTCAGGACAATAGAGGGCCACATGAGCAGAGTAAAAAAATCTTGAAATACTGTGAAGTCTTTGATTTATTGTGAGCAAATTCTTTGAAAAATGAATTAAAATATTATTATAAAATTCAGTGGAAACCATTAAATTAATCCCTGGAAATTCTCAAAAAGCTCTAATATGTCAGAATTTCTTTAAAAAATTTGAAATTCCTTTAAAACCATTGAAATCAATTGAAAATTCCTATGAATAGAGAGAGGAAAAATCTTGAAATATTTGAAAATCCTTGAAATACCATGAACCATTTCAATTTTCTTCAATAAATTCTTTGAATTTCGATAAAGAGTTATATGAAATATTAAAATAGTTATAATAATTGAACTGCAATATTATAAGTTTTAGTGCAAAAATCCATGAATTTAAAATGCATTCAGGAATCTTTGAAAATAACGCGTGAAGAGAAAGTTCAGTTTAATTTTCGATTTTTCAACCACCTTAAAGTATCTTTAATTTCATTAAATCTTGCAAGAAATTTCAAGCAACAACAACTAGAATTGTTAAATTTACAGTCTCAACGATTAACTGAACAAACGAATATTCAATCAGTTTAATTCAACTGAAAAAGACAAATTTTCAACAAAACAGTTGAATCCTTAACAAAAAAATTAATTTTGAGCATTCAAGATATAATAATATAATAATCAGATAGATAATATATATAATAATTTTCTACTGAAAAAGATGAATTTTCAACAAAATATATTAATTTTCTATCAAATAGTTGAATTTTGAACTTATAAAGGATAAATTGTCAATAAAAAATGGAGTATAGTTAAATTTTCAGATAACAAAATTAATTTTGAACAAAACAGTTCGATTTTCATGTAATCTTAAACAAATGAATTTTTAACAAAGCAATTCAACGTTTAACTAAGTAGTTGAATTTTCAACCAAAAAGATGAATTTTTATTTCTCAAAATATGATAATTATTATTCTTATAAAGAAATCGGAAAACTTAAAGCAAAATTTGGGCATTTTCGTACAGAATCTTTTTTTTTTACGCAAATATGCTTTAAAATTCGTTACTGGGGTGGCTGAACTACAGAGCATTGATGACTATAAACCATTTTCTTTTTTTTTTTGAACAAGCTGGATACAAAAATTAAAATTTTGGGCATGTATGAACACATGATTATTATATCTAACTAAATTTCCTGATTTCGGAATCAATGCTTGGTAGTTAATTCTCTCCGGTAGTGCATTTTCAGGCAGTCTTGCTTTAAAAACAAAAACAAAGACTATGTCGAAAATACCAAAATATTTCTTTTTTAATACAAGTTTTTTATACAAAATCAAAAACTTTATTACTCATTAATACTATGTATTTAAACAGTAACGCATTTTAAGGCAGACTTGCGTTAAAAACTAAGATTCTGTGCGAAAATGCTAAAACTTTTTTTCTCAATTAGTTTAGAAAAATAATGGTTACCATATTTTGACGAATATTTCTTAGAACTTAAACCTTCGAGAAGCATATAAGGCAATAAAATAAAAAAGAAGGGGTCAGATTTGCCGGAAATTGCTAAATTGATGGTGTAACCAGCCTCTATCTTTCACATTTTTTAACGCCTCAGAAATTAAAGAATAATACTCAAGAAATTTTGTATTTAATTCTATTTTTAAAGTTTGAAATCAAACTTTGATTAATGATTCTAAACTATTATTAACTTTGTAAAGTAATAAATCATTGTAAAACATTTTATTATTTTATTATATACTATTATTCATTTGTGTTTGGAAAATTAGATTTTGATTTGTGCCGTTTCATTGTCGGTAATAGAGTCATTTATATATAAAATTCATGGTACTTTTTTAGATATTATTGTATCCCTTTTCCCTTATTACAATAAACCTTAATATTAGGTATGTTAAGCTGGCACAAAACTATCGATCTATAAAGATGTGACTTATACGTACTTTAGTTTAGGACTCATTTAGGGCTCATTCAGACCCTGTTTTGAAATGTAGGGCTCCATTTTGAGTGTGTAAAAAATGGTGCTTGCGTTTGCTTAAAATTAAGCTGCCGATACTATGCTATAAAACGTACTATAAATTAATTAATTTTAAGCCAGTACAAACACTATTTTTTAAAACAAAAATGGAGCCCTAAATTTCGCAATAGCGACCTGAATTAGCCCTAAATGAGCCCCAAATTGTAATACAGGTCACATCTCTATAACTCGATAGTGTTGTACCAGCTTAACATACTTTTCGATACCTAATAGAAACTGCTTTAAAAATTTTGCGTTATTAATTCCCAACTTACAAACATTCAAAATTAAAGAAAAAATATACGGAAAATTTTGATTTGCTTTATGATTATAAAGAAAAGATAGTTTCAACATTCAACATTCAATTAAGTGAAACTCTGATATCCCGAGTTGATTGTTGAAATTTATAAATGAAGTAATAGATATATTTATACAAAAAAGTCATCTAATAAAATAAGGCCTAGATACATCACGTTATAAAAGACTCTAATCCCCCAGTACCTGCGTGATAAATCATGATTACCCTCATAAATTAAACAATTACAAATTTAAAGTATTGCAAATTTTTTAAGTTCTACCTTTGAATAACGTCACCTAAAATATTAACTATAATTGTCGCTAATAATTTAAGATCTGAAAATATGCGCCCTATCGCCACAGGACCGTTCAAAAGGTTAAAACTGAAATGTTCAAATTCAATATTTTGGAAAAAAAATAGTTGGAATTGAAACAATATAGTCACGATTTTTTTCGAAATTTTTTAATTATCGATCTTCAATTATGATTTTAGTTATACTCGTATCTACGAGAAAAGCAGATATACATGCGCGAAAATATTTCTTGAAAATGCCAATTCCTACGTTACTATAGCAAGTCCTTGACTCTTTTCTTTCCTGGGGACTATAGCTTGACACTGATACTTGTAAGTTTTCTGAAAGGGATGTGAGTTTCCTTTCCTTCGTGCTTCTTTGTCTTTTTCTTATTCTTCTGCTTCGTGAACCTTTTTACATCAAGACAACAAAGGACTTTCCAACTTTTGTTTGTACTCTGCTCTCGAACTAATACGAGCCAGAAGGGAAAGCAGAATGATTTACAGAAACAATTATAGGCAAAGTCTACTGCTGCCCCTGATCTTTAATGAGATGCGAAATTATTTATATTTATCTTCCTGTCCTTTTACCTACTTTTTTACCAACCACTTTTATTTTCCCTTTGCCTTTTAGCATTCACAATTTATTATTTAGACGAGAGCTTTTAGTGTACCTACGAATCGTAGATGTGGCTACGGAATAATGAATAGTCTTCCTTCACCTTTACTTTTCACGCCAGCTTCTCATTTCATTACGATTCTTTTTATATCACGAGCCAGCCGTGCATTATTAATTAATGCGGAAATAAATTAAAAGACCTAGTTTTTATTATGACTTTTTTGTCGCGCAACCGTTAAAGAGAATTATGGACTCTCAAGTGTTGTGATTGCTTTAGTTTTTACTGAAAGGGGTTTAATTCCTCACATATTTTTTTTCAGTTTTACAATAAAAGTTATAATTTCCTCTTTCTTTTTATTCAACAAATAAAACATGCTGGATCTTGTGTTCAAGTGTTATTCTTTCGAAAGCAACACATTTTTATGGGAATTGAGATACTGAAAAGCGGGAATTAACCTGGAATTGTCAGCACCGGGAAAAGGCTGGAAAATAGCCGGACATTTTTGAGATTTGTTTTTACTTTTGCAACAAATATCAGCTCGCTCTCAGAAAAAAAATGTGTTTGGAATATTGTGCTCAATGTTAACAACCATCTCCGTTAAAATATCGAACATCATAATTTATGTTTAAGATTTTAAAATTAATGTTCAGTTCAAAAATCAATTTTCCCTTTATACTATATATTTAAGAATTTAGAGCTTGTGTTATTGCGAACGAAAACTTCCTTTTTGATATTTAACATAGTAATTACATAGGTAACCGGAATTTATATTAATAATTGGTATTATAAGGTTTTAATTTAGGGATACTCTAAATCTTTGTCAAATAAATTGAAAAACTGCTTGTGGAGAAAAACTGGTTTGAAGTTGCAGTGCCATAAGCTGACGTGTTATATATTTTGTCTTCAAATATAAAATGTACCCACTTCCATTCATTTTGGAGACATAAAAGTACATATAATAAAAGCATGTTACCAAATAGAGTACAAATTGAAGTATGACTACCTATAGAAAATCCAAAATCTATATTTTAGATCCTGGATCACAAAAACCCGAATTTCTTCTAAGCTATTTGATTAAACATTTAATTGTTTTTTTTTTTTTGAAAATTGAACTAATTTGTTAAAAATCATATCTCTTTTGGTCATAAATCAAACTGTTTTATTTAGCATTCGTCTTTTTGGACAGAAATTCGTCTTTTGCATTGAAAATTCATCTTTTGGTAGAAAGTTCGTCTTTTTTGGTTGAAGATTCATCCTTTTGGATTGAGAATTAATCTGTCTTCTGAAAAATTCGTCTTGAAAATTCAACTATTTTATTGACCATATAACTGTTCTTGATTAAAGTTGAATTTTTTTAGCTCGTAAATTCGATCATTTGGTTGAAGATTCATCTTCGTACGTTGAAGATTCATCTTCGTACGTTGAAGATTCATCTTCGTACGTTGAAAATTCAAATTTTGTTGAAAATTCGTCTTTTTTCCTTCAAAGTTCTACTATTTAGTTGTAAATGCAACTGTTTGTTTGAAAACTTAACTTTCTTATTGAACAATTAACTTTCTTGTTGAAAACTCATCTTTTCGGTTTTAAAAGTCAAATATTTTCTAAAGAATTCAATTCTTTAGTTGGAAAACTCAACAGTTTTGTTGAAAATTAATCTTTTATGGGTGAAAATTCCACTACTTTTTTGGAAACGCAATATATTTCGACTTGAAATATTAGGAATATGGTACATATTTGAAAGACTTCACTCTCACATTATTCCCCTATTTTATTAAAGATTCACCCTATTTTCCTTGCTTTGAGATCATTTTGGGCTGTAAAGTCTGTAATAACTTTTACAATAATTTTCATTATATATTTTACCGTGGATTGTAAAATGTTTTTTTCTCAAAACTTAGATAATAAAGCAATTATTATTTGATAATTATTAATAAAAACGCTTTAATGACAACCGGGAAACATTGAAATTATGACCCAGGAAACTTCAAAGTAGCTTGGAATTTTTTTCGAAGTTTGACAGGCCACCCTGTGTTCATTTAATATTATTTAATTCCGCTTTAATAACGCTTTGATTAAGAAATTTGTCAATCAAGAATATTTCATTAAATCACTTGAACTTTTGAGGGTGCAGGAAATTTTAAAATTAGACAATTTGCAATTATTGAAGCTTAAATTGCAATTCCAAATTGTTGGATTTTAACAGAGTTCATGATTTAATTTCCATATCCTTTGGTTTTTGGTCGATGCTATTAACACGTTTTAATTCAGTGGTTGAATCGTATAAAAGAAATATTATTCCATTTATGAATTTTACCTCTGTTATTTTATCAGCATCCAAAATATTTATTGAATTTCACATGGTGAAAAAAACAAAAACCTTGAAGTTCAAAAGGTTTAATATATGATTAAATATTCAATATTCTATATACGATTTAACATGGTTCAATATTCCCAAAAGCGTTTGATATGAATTTTCTCATTAAATGCTTTTACAAGAAAATTTCTATTTAGAAATTGCAATACTTACGTTTGATGTTTGGCGGTCACGGTACTTTGATCATATACGATTATACGTATATGTATAACTTGATACAAGCGGTAAATGATCGATTTTTTTACGAGGCACTTCAGTCACTGCCAGTTTCCATTTATCCTGTTCGTCGATGGAAAACGAAGCCAAGAATTTGCAATTAAAATTATTGATCACGCTTATGGGGAGCACTTAAAATATACAGCATTGGAAAAATGAAATGAGAGGAGATTCTTCCAATCCTACACATCGTACTCTTTTTTATTCTAATAATCAAATACGTTCAATTACGAAAATGGTTATTAATCAAGAAATAACTTTTTATACGCCATTTCCTTTATCCGCACAATTTTGAAATTAAAATATTGCATATTTTCTTATACACCTGAAAGAAATTAAATTAATTTTCAAGAATTAAGTATAGTGTAATGAAGTCGTGAAATACATGATGTGTTAGACAAACAAATCAATATCACAATTTTTAAAAATAAAATATAACCATATTTTACTTTTACTAGAAAAAAACGCATATTCGCAAGATTATTCTTTTTTTCGTCTTGCGCAATTGTCAAATTAAAATATAAAATTCTGGCTGTTTCAACCAGTGAGATTTCACTGGTTCATTTTAAGAGAGATATATAATATTCTATAGACAATCTTAGGACAAAAAATACTTACATAATATATTATTGTTCAACATATATAATATTTTATAGGCAATCTAAGGACAAAAATACTTACATAATCTATTGTTGTTCAAATATTCTGAATATTCTTTAAAAGATAATGACGATATTCTGAAAATTTTTATGATTTTTTAAAATTAAAAATATCAATTTTCGACGACAAAAACTTTAACACACCATAACAAAAAATAGTCGATAAAAATCGATAAAAAATGTAAACATAATCTTAAATTGTTCCAAAATTGTGAATCGTCTTTGAAAAATAATAAATCTTCTTTGAAATATAATTTTTGTTTGTACCAAAAGTACAAATTTCGGATGAAAGAAACAAACTACTTAAATACCTATAACTCTTCAAAAATGGAAAATCTTATTCGCAGTAAAATGTTTTTGTTTTAAAATATAAATTTTGACCAAGTTTCCAAATCACGAAAAAGCTTTCAAGGTGATTTATAGAGCTTCTCACATTTATTTCTAAAATATGATTTTCTTGCATATACAAAATAAAAATGTATAAAATGTAAAGCTTTTGGAAAAACATCTTTTTCCTATAAAATAATTAAAATTAAATAGGAAATCCTGTGACCTCTAACAATTACTATCAAAATTTCCTGAGCTAAAACTTTTTATTTTTTGAAAGAGCTATAAGAATTGAGAAGACTTGATCGCGAATATAATCAGATATAAACTTTTTGAAAATGTGTCATGTCTAGTTTTTAAAGTCTATACAAATTCAGAAGACTTCAGTGCTAATATGCTAAAATATTTAATTATCAGCATTTAAACTATTTAAGCAAGTAAGATATTTGTATAGTGTATAAACTTTATAGGTTAATTTAAATATTGAAACCGTGGTTTTAAATCTTAATCCAGTTTACGAAAAATACATATGAAATTCTTTGTTATGTTGCTCGAACGAAAACATTAAATTTTGTATTTTAAAATGATCGAGAGTTTTATTTCATTGATTATTATTATTGCATTATTGAATATATCATTTAGATAACCTTTTACATTTCTTATAAACTTGAAGTTTTTACACTTTTTATGTTTAACAATTTTATTTGTATTTTCTGCAATGAAGAACACGAGTTTCTTGACAACGATACAGTCGCAATATCAATCGAAAATGGCTGCATGTACTTTTAATAATTGGATGTACGAAAAAAAACTATTTTCAAAATTGATCAATAGGATATAGAAAAAGCGAAATAGAATGATACTTCCAACTAATCATAATCACCTATTTCCCGAAAACAATAGTGTCGAAATAGTTTCGAGATATTAAACAATAACGGCGACATAGGCTTTTTAATAATTGGATTGCGGTAAATAAATGTATATAAGACTCGAATCTTTACGCTGAGAAAAGAGTACTCTTGGTTAAATATTCATTTGAATGAATAGCATCTGCTTTTGGTCAAGGGTGATAGTACCACCCATTGATTCAATAGCATTTTTTTCGTTGTTCTAGTTTACTTTTTTATTAAATTTCTGAAAAGGAAGTAATATCTTCCGAGTGAAAGCAAATATAAAACTAAGATAATGGGATTCTTAGTAACTGAAGTTTTCTGATCGGCAATGGCAGATTTACAACAATGCGTTTTCTCTTTTTCTTTTTGAAGATAACTCGTATACAAGGATGGCGGAAGAAGAAAGTTAGCGAGGATTTCAGAAAGGGACGTTCGGCATGCTTCGCATCTAGCTAGTCGGGGATCAAAACTTTAACTTTTCCAACCAAGATTTTCCCTGTGGCTTTTCTAGCTCCAAGCGTGAAACGTCTTTTGGATCGACGAATGGAGTACGTCCACCTTTCTATTGTTTGTGTACTTGTTTTTGTGGCTGTATATGTATTTGTACACTGTAGTGTACACGGCCACCTAAACCGCTCTCTTTTCAAACTCCTTCGATAATCCATTATTGTGTTCCTCGACTTACCTAGTATTTTAATGGAAAGCTTGAATCCCCTCCCAACTTTTAAAAAATAGCAGCAAACTTCTACTTTTACAATCAAGTTTTCAGTAATAAAGGAAGTTCATATCTTCTGATGCTCAGTCAGTATAAAGAATTTAAACTGATAAATCAGTTCTTTTTTCAAATTGCATTTATTGAAATAGTAAAATACATTGTAACAGTCTCACTTAGGCTCAAGATCGTAATGAACATTCTATTTTTCGTGTCAGAGCCTAACATTTTTCAAATTTTGGATAACACATCTTTTATAGGTCAATCTCGACCCTCCCCCCCCCCCACACACACACTTACAGGAAGAAGCCAAACTATTATTTTGTGCTGAAAGTACTAGATGCAAATAGAAGTTGAGTTGTAGCAACTAATGGTAATTTATCGGTAATTTATGGTAATTTATCAGTCATTTATGGAAACTTCGGGTTAGTCCAATTACTATTTACTACTCACAATAATCTAGTAAATTAGAAAGACTAATTATTAGTCTTTCAAGCGTCACCCCATAAAGAAGTGAGTTTATGATTCCGGCAGTCCTGTAAAATAATTATCAATCTTAATACGCAAGCGCATCAGCTAGAAAAAATCTTTTTACAACTGCTTTTTACCATGGTTTGGGAATTAGCCACTTCCCACACGCTATTTATTCCCCGAAAAGCGAATATTCCGTGTATGCAAAGAATTTTCACGGATATTAAATATTAAATTTAATGTAAGACGCTTCAAATTTAAATTCCTAACATTTAAATTTAAAATATTGTACTTTCAACAAAATAGATGCATTTTTAAGCAAAGAATTAAATTTTCAACCACAAAGATGAATTTTGAATCAAGAAGATTAATTTTCTACCCAAAAAGATGAAAATTCTACCAAAAGAGATGTATTTTCAAACAAATATAGGAATTTTTAACAAAAGGGTAGAATTTATAACAAAGGAAGATTTTTCAGTCATGAAAGAAAAAAAATTGCATTCAAATTATTAAATTTTCTAGTTGCATTTTTAATCAAAAGATATTAATTTTCTACCAGAAGGGAAGTAATTTAAAATAAAAAAGCGAAGTTTCTCACGGGGGTTGAATTTTAAAGCAAAAAGTTAATCATTTTCGGCAAAAATGATTGAATTTTGAAGAAAAAATTTAAATTTTCAACCATATAATACAATTTTTTTACCAAAAAAGATATATTCTCAATCAAAAATATAATAGTAGATTTTTTAACCAAAAATAAAAACCTTTCAAGCAAAAATAGTTGGCTTTTCTTATTGATTTCTATTAATGCAGTTTGCATTTAAGTGAAAAAACAAGTAGGGGAAAACAGGGGGATAGGGGAAAGACTGTGAAGTCTGCGATAAATAAATAGGAATTTCGATAATTTATAGACTAAAGAATAATACTTTAAATAAACATTGAAGTTCATCTTTAATACTTTTATAACCGAGGCTTACGCTAGAAAACTATAAATTTCACTTGGAAAATTAAGTTAATTTTCCAATACACTTTCTGATTTCGGACTACACAGCATACACACTTAAATCCGGACTACACAAAGTGTACGCGTCAGACTAGGCAACATTTTAGGCCCTGTTTCATGTCTATTATTTGATCATGTCACTTTTCTTTCATAAAATTCATTTGTGTCTATATTGCACATGCATGTAGCAATACCTACTAATTGGATTTGTATATTTTTACTAATTGTCAGGGATTGAATTCTAGCTACAGCAATTTGTAGAATTTAAGTGACAATCAGTTATACTTTACCATGTAATGCAGAGAGTGTATAACGGTGTTTAAATTTTTACTGTTGAACATTTTTCTATTGGATGTATTTTGAAAATCTTAAATATTAAGGTCGTAAATTTTAAATCGAAATAAACCATATAATAATGAATGAACTTAATTTCGGAATATTCTAGTCCAGGTGAATAATTCACTGCATCGAAGTCTAAATTGATTTTCTCTTGATTTACTTATGATGTTAAGAGTATACCAACATGTAATTGTCTACATTTTATAAAGTTTATTACTATGCTATCACAGAAAAAACAGAAGATAAACTTTACATCGATTTCCGACGAAAGATTCTTTGCAACAAAAATTAACTTCAAAGGATAAACTTTACACAAATATCGGTTAAACTTTCTTTTGTTTTTCCATGACAAACACATGTATTTGAAAGACGCGAAGTTGGTTGAACAAAACTTTATCGCTCTAAAAAATTTCCTGCAACAAATTTTATTCTTAGTTTTTTCTGTGATCATGAATTACAAACAATACGTTTTTGTTATAACTTATGATGAGATGAAAACTGATATATATAATATGCAGCAAAGAATTCATACACATGACGTTTCCTATCGCAATTCCAATAGAGAGGTGTATACACCAAACTCGCTGAAAGTTAAAACGAGCTTATGAGGCGTTTTAGGAATTCTCAAATGAGATAAAGTTTTGTACATTATATGCTAGGTATTATCTGAAGTTGCGGAGGAAGTATGTTTATTAAAATGTAACATTATTCACGAAGTTTACAAAAAGCGTTGTCTACCTGTAATTGTACATACCGCTTTTGCGTGCTCTAAATTGTGATATTTTATAAATTTATAAATTAAATGGCCGTGGCTACGTGTAACGAAAATTCAGTATGAATAGTAGATTATTTCGATTTTCGAAATTGAACCATTTCAAATGAATAGAGATTGAAATTAAACTATTATGAATGAAATAAATTCCAAATTCAGTAATCTCAAATTAAAAGGTTCATGAGTGAACAATTCATCACTTCTTGCAGTTCATTTTTTAGCTCCGGTATAGTTTTATATACATAAGAAGTGGTGTTGATTGAAATCTTAAGTGATTGTCTGATTACAAAACATGAAACTATGCTTCGAGAGTTGAAGCAAGTACAAATTGGAAGTGTTTTCATTTAGAAGTTCTCAAATTAGAAAGGAAAGGGTTTCCAACTTGAAGGTCTTCTCCGCTTAAGAACTTTAATACAATTGAGTGGTTTAAAAATGCAAAAGGTGTAAGTTTGCAGCTTTAAGATAAAACAAAATATTTTTCTTGTAGTTATAACCTTTAATTGAATAGTATAAAATTATAGTAATATAAAAATGGAGCCAAAATGAAATATAGTTATAGAACAATTAGTTGGGCTAATTGTGAAAATAGCACTAAATTTTAATTAGTAGAGCAGATTTGAATTCGTCAAGTGAATTTTACAACATGTTCATAATTCAAAACAATTAGCTCAAAATGAAAAACGTGAGTAATCAGGCTAATCATTATGAAGAATAGAAAATGTAGCTTCTGGCTAGTATTACGGAGTTTTCCATAAGATTAACCGGTCAAGTGTAGCACTGGGGCTTGTGTTTCGGAAATTTATACGTAATTGAAACAAGCTGGAAATGGATTAGCTGTACGGAAAATTCCGTAATACTAGACAGCATGATAAATTTAATGGGTTTAAAAACTACTCTTTAAATCTAAATGAATAGAAAACCACTAATTCAGTTGATTATGAAATCAATTAGTTAGAACTTGAACTACTAAATGATTTAGTAGAATTTGACTATGAGTTATTAATTTTTTACAAATTTACCTGAATCAAACAGTAAAATATGTACTAAATTAATTAGTAAATGACTTTGAATTATTTGAAAAATGTAAAAAAATGTGGACCTAAGTGTACTAAATATATTATTTTCTTTGTTTCAGGTAAGTGGTTATGTTATTCAACAATAATGAATAAGGGTCATCTGAGGGTAATGTAAAAAATACAATTAGTAATTTATCACGAAATATGTTTGGAACGAATCTTTCAGTATTTTACAATTAAATACTTCTCATTTATCCTATTTTTTCTGTACGAATATTCATAGATTTATCCAATTTTCAAATGACATGAATTTCATCAAAAGTTTCAATTATCAATAAAGTATATAAATTTGAGTAGATATAATATTCATATATTTTATAATAATAATTATATATTTGAAAGAACATAGTGTATTAAATATTAAAGCAAATATTGAGAAACCCATTTTATATCAAATTTAAATGAAAAATGTTATGAATAAAAACTCATTTACGAATTAAGGTATCCATTAAAGTATCAAAATCTACGTCAGTATATAACTCGTCTTTCTCCACGGTAATACATCGTGTTTCCGTGGTGTAGTGGTTATCACATCCGCCTAACACGCGGAAGGTCCCCGGTTCGATCCCGGGCGGAAACATTTTTTTGTCCATTAATTTTTTTTTATAATAACTCGCTGTTAAAAAACAATAATTTTGGACAATAATTAATACTATTTCCTAAAGCAGTGCTTCAATCACATAGCAACAGAAAAATATTGAAATTTAACCAAATTGTTTTCTCATACATGGAAAAAATAAGTTTTATAAAGTTTATGGAACTAATTGAAAAGTAGCGGATATAGACGATAACTGAACAGAGTTTTATATAATTTCCAAAACATTACAGATAAAGTGTAAAATTATTCAGGCGGTATTATAAAAAAGTTCCGTAGTTTTTAAAGTGAACTTGAAATAAAACAGTTCTATAATTATTGTTGGATAAATCGATAAAAAGTCTACAAACGATTCGTAGAAATTAATTTGGGGATATTGAGTGTTTCTGTATAGCACTGACATATAAACCAGAGAACGGAGTTTCGTAAAATTCGGTTGTGTCGTTGAAATAGAGGTTAGTAAAATCTTTTGAGCACACAGGTATTTTTCCCATTTAGTTGCAGATTTGAAGAGTTATTATCTTTGTGGAAACAAATTTAGACACCGCCAATTGTAAATTTTAGCTTCGATTCATGATTTTTTTATTCTAAGTTCATTTTATGAGTATTAATTTGACAAAGATGATTCGCTTTCTCGTTGTTTTCGAGAAAATAGTCTTTCAAATATTAACTACGCGCCATATATCATTTGGCAAGAAATTTCTCCCATCGCCCGTAGCTTTTCGGAATCTTTTGTTTGACTGAAAAATATTTCAGTTTATAAGAGACGAAGTAAGCATTTTCGATTTAAACTTTTTTAAATAGCCTATTCATAAAATTCACGAAACCGAAAACTTACTTATAAGTTGGGATACCTATATTTATCCTCTGACTGTAACGCTTAGCCAAGATTTTTAGACGAAAGACCAAGCGTTCAATAGCTCAGTTGGTTAGAGTCTGCAGCGTGGCATGCAGTTGGATTCATGGTTAGGTAGTGTGTTTAGGGTTCGGACCCTCAGCGATCAATGGAGATTTTTTAAACCGTTTAAACATCCGTTTATATGTATTTTGCATGCGCTCCAATTTACATTTTCCGGAACTCTAATATAAAGTTTATAACCTGCGCGCCAGTACATGTTATATCACCTCAGATTTCAAATACTATTGAAACGTTATACTTATACATCTAGTAAAAATAATAATTCATCGCATCGTATAACCAGACCTGTGTGACTTCCACTAAACTGTCTTCCATGTCCGCTATTCTTGAATTAGTTCCGTAAACTTTATAAAACTGATTTTTTCCGTGTATATTTAACAATATTTAGTTTTTACAATACAAATTTAGCTGACCGCACAATAATGATATGCAGTTGTTTCACCCAAATGTCATAAATTGTCTTTCATCACGCAGTTAATGTAGAATATAACATTTCTCATCATTTCATACAAAACAAAACAAAAACATTATTAAAAACGAGATTACCTTCATGAAAACTGATAAGTTTCCAACAACGGTATAATCACAAAACATGTTTTTAGGGGAAACCAAGTATGAACTGTGTATTAATGGGAGAAATTAACTGGTGTTTAAGCCAAAAGTTCTGTAGTTCTGTATCCTTTTGACCACTTACTTGTTATTTTTTAATTGCAAAATTAATTTTTTTTTTTGACAGGGCTATTAAAATTTTGTACTGTGAGAGATTACCATTTTTTAAGGAATTAAACTGCTTTCATCACCATTCTTTCACTGATCCCTTTAAATCATAAAATTTTTGGCTTCAAAACTGTCTAATGATTAGTTCTCTCAAATTGTCGAGAGGTTAATCTTAGATATTAAAATAATTTTTCTGCTTTTAGATTGCGAGCCAAAACAACTTTTAAATAAATAATGAAGTTCATGCCTATTACCAACATAACCAAATAAAATGTTTAGTAGTTTTTTGTTGCCTTTGATAGTTGGTAGCAATAACTGTTGTGATTGCATGTTAAATATGACACAGTTTGTAGCTTGTAAAATTTGTATAATATGTTGAAAAATAATCACTGTATAAAAGAGAAAAAATGTTTTTAAATAACAGTTTTGGATTATTGTTTCATGAATTTATACACGAGGTCCTTCGACAACTGGCCGGAAAGGCTTAAAATTTGAATATTCACTTCGTATCAGAAAAGTGCCATCTGAATATAATTGCAACGTTTTTAATAAGTAGGACAGGCCGGGACAAGACCAACGGGTTAACATCCAGCGTTCTATAAAAAGTTAATAAGACGTGGAATTGATTCATTTTTTATTTATTTCGATTCCCTATTGTTGTATATCATATTCCAATGCGTATTAATTATCTGCATGAAATAATGATTTGATAACTTAATTATTTATAATAAGCTGCATTTTGTCGGTCTTGCCTGGCATGTGAGAACAAGATCGACGAAGGTTTTTTTTATGATATGAAAATATCTTAGGATGTATAAATTTGACGGCTGGATTGTTTAGCATTCTATGCATTGGTAAAGAAACCTTTAAACATATGCAGCAAGAAGTGAAAGTTATTATTATTAAAAATGATGATAGCTCTAATACAATCTCTGATTCATTGAAATTCTGCTGAATAAGTGAGAATATCTGCTTTATCGACCATATTTATGGTAGAGAAACCGTCCAAGCATTTGTCAACTATTTTCTTGGTAGCTTTTACCTCCACGGTGAAGCCTGAGCTCTGTTTTCCAAATTCAATATATTTTGGGCTTAAATTAAGTTCAATTTCCATAATTAATTGATGAAATAACGTTTTGTCTATCGTAAGATCAAATTGTCGAGGTAAATGTTGAAGATTTTAGTTTATAGCACCATTTATCTCATAAAATATATTATTTTATGCAAATATGAAGTAAAATGAATAAAGAATGGCAATGATGTCTGCAAAATCGCTTTTGCCCCACTGGTCGGTCTTGTCCCGGTATACCCTATAAAATATAGGATGAATAGCTAATATAATTCATACGATGGCATTGTCATTTTTTAAATAAATTCTCCAGCTTTAATTTGCTATTAAATACTTTGCGCACTTGTTCATCATTTATAATTTTAATAATAAAAATTAGTTTCCTGACGTACTTCGGTGTACACTGGACTGCGACCGCACTTTCATTAATAAATCCTCTACATCCATTTGCTTTTCTCGATTATTCAAAATTACACGTACAGAGTTCATTATCAACATAAATATTCATCAGCTTCCAAGTCCCGTATATGCTTTGGTTTTGACGGTCTGACGGAGGAATGGTTATTTGTTTGTACATAAACATTTCCCGCCCCGGCACCTGGGAAAGTGTATATTATGTATAACAGTCGAGTATAACGTGCTCGCTTGCGATCGCAATTGACGATTAATATTAATCATCAGATTAGGCTGTGTCGTAGCACGCGCATAATCATGTATTCCGTGTAATGGTCAAATTATCGTCAACATCGAGTTAGCCTGAAACAATCGAACCTTTATGAAAGTATTTAATATTCATATATGTACACGCGCACTAATTCCGTTTACAAACCTATGCATACTTCAAAACAGATTATCATGCTACTTTTGGACATGGTGTCACACCAAACTCTTGAAACTCATGTTTCACATATTTGCTTTCTGTAATATTAACTTTCAATTTTTCATTAACAATCCTTATATTTATTAAATTGAATTAAAAAATCTTTCAGCCTTAAATATTAACTGTGAAAAGACGCAGTGCTTTATCTCTTTGTATAACAAGAATCCAAGGCAGTTGAAGTGTAGCACAACAAAACCACACAAGGGCCATTGTTGCGAAAATTATATTATTAACTCAGAAATATCAGATAAATTTCAATATATATTGTGAGAAAAAGTTTTTTATAGGCCTAAACACTTCGTTTCTTATGTCATTTTTTATTTTATTTTTTGCAATTTTCTAAACTTTTTCGCAGTTTTGTTTGCAAATTTTCGCAACTTTTTCGAACCTTTACTTTTCACATTTTTTTTGCAACTCAATAGCTACAAATATATTATTTTGTTTTTGCTTATTTTGATTGAAAAGTGGAGTTTAAATAATTATCCAAATTTGAGAAAACAATTCCAATCCATTTTCTTGGAACTTTCTTGGAGAACGAAATGGCACAAGGTCCATTGTTAAAAATTCAGATAAATTTAAATATACTTTTTGACAAAAAGTTTTTTATAGGCTGCGCCTAGGTACACCGAGATTCGGTGAGCGTAGCACAAATATTTAAAGTGAGCCTAGACACTTTGTATTTTATACAATTCAATTTTTTTTTGCAATTTCGTTTGCAAGTTTTCGCAACTTCTTGGAACTTTTAGTTTTCGTATTTTTTTGCATTTCAATAGCTACAAATCTGTTTTTTGTTGTTGCTTATTTTAATTGAAAATTGGAATTTAAAGAATTATCCAAATTTGAGAACACAATTGCAATCCATATCCTTGGAACCTAATTAGTTATTTCAAAAAACTGTTTTTTTGTTGTCGATTTAGTCATTCAATAGCTACAAATCAGCTTTTATTGTTTTTCTTATATCTAAAATTGATTTTTAATGCCCGCCCAAAGTTGAAAAAACGTGCCTCTCGAGCGAAATAAAAAATTTACCTCCATTTTCTTTGAATTTTTCACATTTTCTAATCCAAATTTTTTTGTATCGATTCATTAACTCAATAGCTAGAAAACAATTTTTGATTTTTTTTATGAATTGAAAATTGGATTTGTAATTACCGTTTAAAGAGAAAACTTGCGCCTCAAACGAAACAAAATCTTCGACGTCTATTTTCTCGATACCTAATAATATTGAATAATTAAACTTTTTATATCTCAATTGAATTCTGACGTATCTCGGGAAACAAATTATCGCATAAATTAAGACCTTCTTAAAAATATTAATAATAATAGGACCCATTCCATTTAAAATCAGGGAACATTTCAAGAAAAGTCTCGGTCATGGTACCAGAATGATTTTTTATTTGGATATATCATTCTAGAGTAAACATAAAGAAAGAAATATTTCATAGTTTGATCACAAATTTATTTTTATTTTTTACAATAATTCGAAGATTACCTGCGAATTCTCAAGAAATGAACAACCATCGAATTCTTGCTCTTTCAATTGATCTAAAAAAATAAACAATTGGAAAAATAACAAATGATGGCTGTTTTTCTAAAATTCTGGATAGTGGAATTTCTCAAAAACCCAATTATTTTTTTTAGAAATGAATGGTAATATGTTCTATATATATCTTGAGTTTTATTCTTTGTAATTCATTGCATCAAATGGAAAAAAATTATTTAAAAAAAATCGAGTTTTCACATTTTTCTCAGAAACAACGAAATTTGCTCTTTTGTGATATCTTGCATCGTTAACGATAAAAAATTACAATTAAACAAAAATTCCGGCATCAAAAATTGTTTAGCCCGCATAAAACTGATGGGATGCCTGTTTTATACAAGCAGAACGTTTCTAAGAATATTGGAAAAAATGTGGAGATTTCCTGAGAATCTTCTTTTTTTTTTAAATTCGATGAAAAAAATCAAGAAGATTTTCTGGAAAGCCCGACCTTATTTATTTGTTTCCTCATTTGTTTACAGTTTTTGCTTATATTATCATGGAATCCTATCCGTTTTATGGGAGTTCAACCATTTTTGAGGTCAGAAAATTTTCTTTAAATATAAATTTTAATTTTTTTTCTTGTAAACATTGCAAGTGGTTGCCGAGAAAAATGCAAAAATATGATTTTCCAGAAATAATTTTTTTCAGTGTGAAGGAGTGGTTTACGAAGAAAGAAATTTAGGAGATATGTAGATAAGTAATGTGTAAGATGTGGATAGCTAATCTTCGAATGATGGTGTCAAATAAAAATTTTTTTTTTCATCAAACTGTGAAATACGTGTTCTTTTATTTTGACTATAGAATGATGCTTACGAGAAGCGCGAAATCTTTGATGACATTTCTTTTTAATTTTCAAAAACGTATAGGTAAGTCAGTGTGATTCTGAAAAATCGCGTTAAAGTTTAAAGCGAGATTTTATTCACCTAATTCAAGCAATTTATACTACGATTAAGATTTAAATTGAGTTTGGAATTGGGTGTGTTGTAACATTGCCATCGCATGTTTTGTAAATCAAGTTTCGAAACTTTAATCCTAAGTATTGGAAATACTAAGAAAAGTTTATGATAAAGTTATTATGTAATTTATAAATCTAAATACATTTGTATTCAATAATTTAATTTATTTAAATTACAATCACGACTTTCTTTGAATATCGAATTGAAATTTTACTTCTACGGTTTTTGACCTCAACAAATTCTTTATAAATCTTAAAACTTTAAAATCTGCTCAGAATCGGGATTTGTGCAACAAGTCCTAATATTCTGGTTATAGTTGAATTTAAATTTAACCATTGATAAAAACTTTCTTGTGCTTAAAGAATTACAACTGTATTTGACAGGTTTACATTATTACTCGTAATTAATGTCAAATTTATATAAACTGACACTAGAACTTTCTGAATTGTATGGATAAGTTTTCAAAAATTACAGAAAACTTTACAAAGAAAGTTCAAGGTATATTATGAGACTTCTTTCCTTATAATAAAGTTTCTTCGTACCGCAGCGCACTTTTCCAAGTCTTCTAATTTTCTGCCAAGCATCAGCTTCAAGTATAACAAGGTTTTCAAAAGACAGTTAACAACGGCAGCCATGAAAAAATAAAGTTTACTTGAAACACGTCGAACCTTTGAAAATTAGTTTTTAATGAGTTCCCGTAACTGATGGATGTTGGAAAGATGACCGCAATATTCGTACGGCAAACTTTTCCAACCTGTATTGCGAAGTACCAAACCAGGATTTTGAAAAAAAAACAGCTAGGGTCGAACGTCGATACGCGTCAAGACGAAAGGAGAAGGAAAAATGAAGATGAAAAAAAAGTAAAATAGAAAGAGAGAGGTGGAGAAAAAAAACAAGGTTGCTAGAAAGACTGAAGGTGAAGGATGAAAACTTGATTGCTCGATCGAATCCAGACACTCCAGGACGTGGCACCCTCGAAAATGAGAAATCGATCTCAAAAGCCTGCTTGAAGGGGCTGCGAGGCAATAAAGACGTTGGGATAAAAGAAAGAAGTATAAATAATACTGTGAGAAATTATAGTGGAAGGATAAATTCAATTTCCTGTACCCGTGTGGAAAAATTTCGTGGCGCTGTACTGTTTCTGTCCAGTCCGCCTTGAGTCGACACTGGCGCTCCACAGGCTGACTGTCTAGTGGCTAGACTGGGATGTAACGCTCGGATCGACTAGTTTCTAGACAGATCGGCTATTTTGATAAAAAATAATTAATAATTAAATAATATAATTATTTTTTATGCCATGAAAGTCCAACATATAGATTTTGCACTTAATTAAAAACATAAAAAAAGTTTTTGTACAAAAAAAAAGAAGAAATGAGTTTCCGCAAATCTCTTGTACATACGCCGAGTTTCGAACTTCTGATGTAACTTCCTATTATATTGTTGTAACTTTGTCCCGTCGCCTTAACACCTCGGCCATCTAAAAGTTAATTTTTTTCCTTTTTTGTCGGATATGAATTTCAATTCATTACATCCTAATATTTATTTAAATAAAACATGAACAATTTTTAAACATTAAAAGTGCTTGACGTGTGAATAAATCATTGAGAAAAATAAACTGTGTATGATTTTCTTGCGGTTAGGCTACGAAATAATGATTGTTTATTATTTCAAATAATTAATTCGTTAGGCTTAATTATCATTTAAGCAATCAATAAATAATTAAAATAAATTAAATAAATCATTTATGTTCAAATTCGATTTTCTGGAATATCATCAATATTATACATAGCATTATACATATTATAATTATTATAAATTAAATATAAATTTATTATAACTTGACTATATAATTCAATTGAAAAAGATGTGTTTAAACATTCTTTAAAAAATCTTTCTTAAGAATACAGTTCTTGTATTAGGATTTCGATCACCTTCAAACATTATTTTTTACTATCTTAAATATGTAATAGTGTACAATTAATTATTGCTTAAGCATTTGTGCAGTTGTGTATTGTAATTTCCTAAATCTTTGATTCAAAAATGATTATTTTCTGAATTCACCTCTGTAATTTTTGTTTGAGTCCAAACCGTGATTCTATCTAGAAGCTAGCTAAAATCTGGACAATCTTTATATATTCAAATTCGTAACGAACTCCTAGATAGCGCCAAGACTGGGACTAGACAGCAGAAAGTTTTGAATAAAACACGTAGCAAAACTAGACAGCGCAAGTGTAGCGCCAGGCTAGTTTTGCGTGAATAGACCGGCTTGAGAAAAACTGTACTGGCTTTAGCATGATTCAAGATTGTCACGAAATTTTTCCACACGGGTAACTACTTCCAAACGAAATAGGGTTAATCCACCTTGTTGACGAAACTTTTTGTGAGATTAATACCCACCCTTTTTACAAAACGCAAATCATAATTATGATTCGCTTAAACTATAGTGATTTAATGTGGAGTAATTTCTAAAATAATTTATCAGATTTTTGTCTGATATTTAATTCAGTTTATTATTAAGATTACAATCATTTAACATTTTTAACAGTAAAATAGTTTTAAGATAAATCCAAAGTAGAAAAGTTCTTGTAGAAGCTCGAAAGTACAAGAATATGGAGTCAAAATTACAAAATAGATTTTTGTGTTCTTAACGACCAAGGGCTAATCTTATTCCTTGAAAGATTCTTTAAAATTCTGTTTATTTTATTTTGAATCAAATTAAAATCAACTAGGTAAACATTTGTTTATGAAAATAATCTAAAAAATTTAATAAAATCAATAAAATAGGGTTTTACAGAATCTTCAGAAGAATAAAATCAGCTATTGGTCAGTAGGATTGCATAAGAATTGCAGCTTTTACCTCTAAGGGAAGCTGAAATAAAGAAATATCTTTTTCTGAAGCAAGCGTAGATCAACAATGGGACTAATATTATTAAAAAAAGTAGTCAAGAAATATTGTTACCAAGCAGTGCACAGTTTTTAACTATAAGATCAGAACGTTACTGGGTGAAATGGGCTAATATAAAAGTCCGTGAGTAAGGGGACTCGAACCCCAGACGTGAGGCGACTAGCAATTCATCAATCAATCAAGGTCTTAGTACACACGACGACTCTGTCATGCATAATACATGCGTAGAATTTAATATTTTTTACTAATAACTTTTGATCAAAGTAGTGGAAGTTAAAAATCTTTGAATCTAAAACGTTATATATTCAAAATCCTCTAAATAAAAAGATGTTTCTTGAAAATTTATAAATGAGAGGTGTTTGAAAGTGGTCAATTTAAAACTAAAAGTTTCATGATGCGCTGATTTGAAACAATGGCTTTACAAGTTGACAGATATCTAAATAAAAGCACACATACTCATATAGTTGAACAATACAAAAATTAAATTTTCAAAACTAATGCACTGTATTTTGAAAGCGAGCGAAATAGACAAATCTCAAGTTTTAAACGTTTTAAGGTTTTCTAATTGAATAATTTGAAATAATTGTGGAATAAATGAATGCCCAGTGTAAGATTAAAAAGTGAAAAAATCTAGCAACTAAAAATAGTATTACAGGATAAAATTTAAATATTTCAAAATTAAAAGCGGAAAAATAAAAGAATTATTATCATCAATACCCCAGTGATCGACAACTGACAGATTTATTCGAGAAAAATAAGAAATAAAGTATAAAAAATGTATTTAAATAAAAATTTTGTAGTAAGGTTCAACATCGATAAACCCAACAATATGTATTTTAAATTTAGCCGTGGCTACGTTTACCGAAATTTCGGTACAAATAGCCAGATTTTTTCGGTACAAATAGTGGAATCTTGAAAAGGGACTATTTGTATCTATTGTAATTTGAAAGAAGGATCTCTCGAAATATAAAAAAGTTTCAGATGGGGTTATTAATTGGATAAATTGATGTTTTTTTTCTGTAATAAAGTCTTATATGTGCAAAGTAAATTTTGCCAAAGGATGGAAAATTAGATCAAATAACTTTTTATATTATTCTCTATGTTTTTATTAGAAGGTAATTTGTGAATTTTAATTATTATAAGTTTCTATCGTTGATATATGTAGTTTTCCTATAAATAATTTCTGATGAGGAAGTCTAAATTTGTTTCGAAACATGTTCTTCCCAACATTAGTCTCTGATAAGCCGGAAAGGAGGAAGTTGACAATTTAATTTGGATTTGCGAACTTCTTCGTGTTCTGATTTGGTGCTTTACTTTAGGAAGATCGTTATCGGTTTTTGATCTACTAGTCTTGTTAAAATGTTTATCAGAAAACAAGCTTTCGCTCAACGACGTTGAGCCTCATCATGAATACATTTTTCGGAAAGATACATTGAGAAGTTGAAACATTTGGTTTTTGTTATTGGAGTTTCAGTTTGAAAAGATACAAAAAAAAGGAGTACTGACTCCTGGACTCCTGGACATGCAGCCATGGTGATAAGGAGTGCTGCCCAAAAAAGTTTATTTATTTAACAAAAAATGCACTGCATGTCCAGGAGTGTGTGCGTTTTTACATCTTATAAAAACTTACTCAATTTTACACAAATCAATATACATAAAAATTTCTTTAAATTTAACATCCTCTCAATAGTACATTTGTATCTTTTCAAACTGAAACTCGAATAACAAAAACCAAATGTTTCAACTTCTCGTCACAATGTACCTTTCCGAAAAATGTATTCCTGATGAGGCTCAAGGTCGTTAAGCGAAAGCTTGTTTTTTAATAAACATTTTAACAAGACTAGCCCGGTAAGAAGGCTTGAATAGAATAGGATTGAAAAATGCAATTCCTGTGAATACCTGATTTTCCCTTCGCTCTCTTATATCAGAAACAGTATTAGAAAGAAGCAACTGCTATTCCTGTCAATACACTTTGAAAAATATAATTTTCTGGCTATCTCTAATACTGACTTGAATCAATCGAATTCATACAATTTATTTACAATTAGTAAATTATTTACTATTACTATGCATGTACAATTATTAAAGTCATATTAAAATTTATTTCATCTACATTGAATTCAAATTTTCAATTTATTTAAGATAACTAATTTTTTTTAAACACATGAATTATATTTGGAATTTAGGTATCACAAAATGTATTACACTCAATTCAGTTCATTATATTGGAATTGAGGATAATACATTACATATAAATCCAATGTAAATTTCTTGAATTCAAATCACTTGATCTCTGCGAAGTGCAAACTTGAATTCATTTAAATAGACCCTTCCTAACTTATATTCCGAAATGGATAATTCAAACAATTTTATGCACACATTTCTTGAAGGAATTAGAGTGAATCAAATACACTTCAAATCTATCCTGCTTTACGGAATACGAGAGTGATGTCATTAACGCTATATGAATAGCCGGAAATTACATTTTGAGATAACCTATTCTATTTTTGTACATTGAAGCCTAAATGGAAAATCAGGTATTAAAACTAATAGAATTATCTCTGCTGTTACGTTAGAATAAGAAATTTTTAATCTTATTCTATTCAAGCATTCTTAACGGGAGTAGATCAAAAACCGTCATTCCACCGACAAACTAAATTAAACTAACGCTAGTAAACAAAACAAACATCTTTCTAGTAATTTACCAAATACTCTGTAAATATATAAAAATACATGGCTCAAGTTTTGTGTAAATCTGTTCTTTCGTTTCTTCACAAAAGATTCGTGAAAATCACCTTATTTTCAGCTCGACAATTTAAGCTGACGAAGACTGGGCGTTTTACCTTAAAATCGAATTGGGAATTAAACATTCTAGAAAAATCCACATTAGTGAATTTCTTCATTTTTGCAATTTTTCAATTTGTGTCTGTCAATCCCAATTGGAAAATTCGAACAATTTCGTCTCCCTTATCCAGTTTCCCCGAGTTTTTGTTGCAACTGTCATCATCCCTCTGATCGAAGAAAACTCCCAGGAATTGGGAGAGAAACATCCTGACCCAATCAACGTGGCTAAATCGAAAGGAAGGAATCCAGTTTGGTGAACGGTTGTATCGCGGTACAGCCCTAGCGAAAAGTAGTTTGAAATGAAATGCATTTCCCACGGTTCTCAGGAGGAACCTAACCTAAAGTGCCTGGGGCCAATTCGAAAAGTCGTTCGCGCCTTACTCCGGTGCGAGAAAGCCTTTAAAGCTGGAATTTACAGGAAAACCGCTTGCCTGGTGCGACAGCCAATCCTCTGCCCTGGATTTCTCCGATAAGATGAAAGTTTAGATTAAACCGTGAATATTTAAACGCAGGCTCGTTGGATTCGAGTGTTCACTATTCAAGCGCGTGCGTTCATGAACGTTTGTGATAGTCTGCGTGAATGGCACGAAGAGATTATGCAACTTTGTTTAACGGATTAAAAAGGGTGGAGCTTACACCGTTAGGTTGGTCCTAACTGAATAAGAAACCACCGCCTTCTATTCGTCGTCGTTGCTTTTCGAGATTCGAGTCACTGTTGATACGAAATTCGGCCCCGGGGTTATCTGGGACACATTCATTATTTATTATTCAATTATGGCTTTCCTTGAGAGTAATCGATCATTGGGAGAGGCTCTGGCAAATATAGGTTGGACATGTGTGTTGGTGGCATTGAATTTCGAGCTAATCGCTTAGTTTGATTGTACAGTCAGAAGCTGTTAATCAGTCGGGAAAGTGAGTGAAATATTTTAGGTATTCGCGACAGGATTAGTGGCGAAAATATCTCATAAAACATTCACAGGAAAAGTGAATGTCTCGCGAAAGGAAAGGTGAAGGAAAGGAATTCGATAAGCTCTTGAGTCTCGGAAAATAAATTTTTGTTAGAGCGAGAAACTTTTCTCCATTTAAACAAAAATTTTGAGTTTTCAGTCTCATCAGTGCATTTCTAGTTGGAATGTGAAGGAAATGAAGAGCTGAGAGAGTAGGCCCTTATTTTTAAATACCTAATATTTTTTTCAGGATTTACAAGTTGTTAACATTGTTAGTCTCTTTAACATTCTTCTGACTTCAAATTCAGAGATGAAAACAAATTCAACAAACATTTATCTGAATTTAAGAAGGTGAATATCTGAATTTTAGAATGCATATACATTTTCGATCAATTTAAGTTCATTTTTCAATTTAAGGTTGAAAGCTTTTAATGTGTAATTATTTTAATTATAATTTTTTACTGTGGAATATGAAGTTATTTTGCCATTTTTTAAACAAGTTGCTGAAAAAATAGTGCTAACTTTAATATTTGTTAAATTTTAAATGATATCTGAATTAATAAACATCTTTTAATGTTATTTGGCTTATTTAAAAATGAGTTTACATCAAATCGCAATCATTCATCAGCATATCTTTAAATATATGGAAATTTGATGAAAATAAGTTCAAAACAAATTTTGATTATGTTTATTTAGTTATATTATATTGATATTCTTTTCAACTTATCTGACTTA
>CAKNYM010053063.1:291232-356345 GCA_932195095.1 Andricus curvator | reverse complement strand
CCCCCCGTTTTTACCAATTAACCAACCTGTCAAACCTATGTTATGGAAGGTCCCAAAAAACAAAAAATATTGATGTATGAAAAGAACTTCAGGTTATAAATATTCTTAATTTAACGTCTGGGAAATAACAAATTGGAATTTGTAAGAAAAAACCTTATTTCTTCGACTTTTTCTAGTTATTCGGTATTGTAAAAAAAATGACGTTTCGGAATCGGACCGATTCTCTCATCAGATTATCTTCAACATTTCGCAGATAGTTTGTTAGTATTTTTGAACCAATTATATATACGGATAGATGAAATCGAAAAATTGTTTAAAACGTATTAAATAGTCATTCTGAATATAATTAGTAATACTATTTTTTTAAATAAATAGGACCTTTATGAAGAAGTAGGTAGAATTTAAGTAATACTTTATTATTCGAAGTTAAATTTTTCTTAAATAATAGTTATATATAATTGGATCCAAAATACTAACAAACTATCTGTGAAATGTTAAAGATAATCTGATGAGGGAATCGGTCCGATTCCGACACGTCATTTTTTTACAATAGTGAATAAATAGTCTGGAAGAAGTCGATGAAATAAGGTTTTTCCTTACAAATTCAAAAAATTTCTAAATTAGTTTTTCTGGAAATTCGTAAAATGTACAGAAAAATTATTTCACAAAAGAATTTTTTTTTCTCGAGATCTACAACTCTTGTGAACAATTTTTTTTAAACTGACCCCCCCCCCAATAAAAACTAAAATTACTCGGTGTTGTGGCCAAATGTCGACAAACCCATTATCATATAAAAAAATAAATACTAATTAGGCCTAGTTTTCTAGGTCGCTGATTCCGAATCTAAAATCGAAATTTCAAAAAAAAAAAAAAAAAAAAAAAAAAAAAGCGGCGGATCCAACATGGCGGGCAAGTATTTTAAAAATTAATGGATTTACTTCAAACATGGTGTCTAGGTCTTTTTCGAGGGCACTTATTCCGAATATGAAGTCGATATTTTAGAAAACAAAATGGCCCAATTGGTATAAACAATTTATTTAAACAAATCATCCAGCGTATCAGTTTGTTCTAGACGAACATTATTTTGTACTAAAATTGTTCTGATTTAGTATTGAAGTGGCATCTAGTTACAAAAGATTTGTTACAAATTAGAGATAAATAAACATTTTATAAAATTAAAAAAAAAATTTTCAATCTTTTAAGGCCAATGGTTCACCAACAGACATAACAAAATGTTAATATCGGGGTGAGAGTATTTAATTAACAGACAATTTTGCATAAAATGAATGTATTTGTTTCAGTTTTTGAACAAAAGTGGTTGAAACGATATGTTTAAGTTTGTGTGTTACGATAGAATTGATTATACCATTCGATTCTGCGGAAAAAATTACATAAATTCCATGTGATAGATCATGTTTTCCCCAACTCATTTGTTATGTATTATAAAAAAATGCTCAAGAGAGTATCATACTATCCAATAAATTGTTTATTTATATTACAAAACAAATTGGATGGACACCAAAACTGTCCAATATATGAACTCTATGTAATTTTGTCCGCAGCATTGAATGGCGTATTCATATTTTCCGTAACTCTTAGATTTTAGAAAAATCTTTAAGCAATTGAAAAATCTGATTCTTTTCTATAAAAAATCATCTTTTGTTAAAATGCTTTTATCGCAATATTAACTTCTTTGTTATGTACATTGGTCTGCTCATGGGCCTGAATAGTTTAGGAATTTGTTTATAATTTTATAAATTGTTTATAAAGTAAAATTTTGAATACAATTTCATGTTCATTAAATGCATCTTCAATAATTCTTATCAACATCGAGTTTATTGAAGTAATTTTTTCAGAGATAAAAAATCATATTGTTGAAATGACCAATTTTCCCGTTGTATTTGTTTATATATTTTTGAACCCAAACAGGAATTATAAAATCGGCTTTAATAACTTGGCGGACGACGGGGGACGAGCGAATGACAGAAAGTAATTTACCAAAGTGCTATTTATTTGTTAACATTAATAACTGTTAAACTTTATTTAATTTTTTTTATCCCATTCACGTTTTTTTACTTTCTAATGTCTGAGGATGAGTAAGAGAAAGCATCCATTTGCAAATAATAACGGATCTATAACTATAAATATATCTAGCATTTGAACGGAAAACACATGAAGAATTAGAATATATATATAGTTTGCCTAACTGTCAATGAAGCAGGATTTAATTTAATAACAAAGAATTCACGAAATAGATACCTTATTTATCACTGATTACAATGAGAAAATTCTTTTGTACAATTTTCAAAGTATGAAAGTTGGTCTTTTGGCCACAAAATCAGGTCTCCTGGCCTACTGTGGCAATGCTTAGTATATGGAAAATACACGAAGTCTTGACTCGAAGTGATGGGGTGAGGTTATCGGAACTTTCTCCGTTTGGTTGCTATATCTTCTTATAGACCTAAATCTTCAGCTTATGAAACGTGAAATTTTAGAATATATCGTGCTATTTAAAAAAAAAACTAACTTCTATTTCGGAAAATTAACAATCCTCAAGTAGATGATGATAAAAATGTGTCCACATATACCAACAATCGGTATTGTGTTTCATTTGTGTCCTTTTTCCTAAAAATATATTTACTTGGTCTTTTGAAAAGACTTTTCCAAACATCTCTAGGTATAAATTCACATTCATGATAAGAGATAAGCTAGCGTCACTGGTGAAATCACATTTCAATTATCTCATTCTTACCTCTTACCTCATTCAATTTACCAACTGTACGTGGGTTTCCGATTTTTCCCAATTTTTGTTTGTAAACTACCTAAATTCAAATAAGTTTCATCACTTCCGGAGACGCTATGTAAATCTGGAGTTAACCAACATGCACTTTTTTGGGAAAATTGCGCAAGGCGACGAAGTACTCACTACTTAGATCGGTATTTGCTGTGTACTCATTATCACTGAATGTACTCCATATAAATATCTCCCCATCGTAGATAGTTTCCCTAGTAACTAAAGTACCCTCAGGAGTCTCGCTTGTCAAAGTACGCGTTAAATCGCGCTCCGTTGCGTTGTAAATAAAATACAAGTAAGTGTGTGTAGGATAGAGCGGATGGCGTATGCCGTATGGGTTCTCGAATTCCAGTTCAAATCCCTTTTGGGGTTCTGACTCGCTTCCGGGTATCTATCGTCTACCACAGAACTGTCTCTGTGTACATACGTGGATCCCAGACCCATATCGAAGCAGGTGCCGCATTACCTTCTGCACCAGATCTTTGGCAACTATTATTTACATCGTCACTCACGTTCTCTCGACAAGACTACATTGCATTAGATTTCGAAGAGCCTGAAGCTTGTAGTCGTTTCAAAGGCTGGACGAGGCTTCGTTAAATATCGTCGAATAACCAGTAGAGCATCTGATGTGAGTGTTTGTGCAGTGAACGATACAACCCTGTACACTGTACACTATACACTATATAGTGCGCAGTCTATAGTGTATAATGTATACCCATTTGAATTACCTTCCTGATTACACGAGCCACTCGATGACCAGATTCCATCGTTTCAAGCTCCCGTGCTCGTATCATCATACATAATTTTCCTGGTGAACAATATCTGGCATCGCTGTGTCATCAAAAAATAATTTGGGTCGCGCTACAATTCTACACAAAAAATGCATTGGGGTTAAAGGATTCATCATTTTTAGACACTGATTAAAGTAATAAAAGTATATTATTATTTATTTTTGAGACTTATTAAAATCTACTAAAAGATAGCAAAATAATTCCCTCTGAAAAAGGGGGCTTGCTTGTATTTGTTTTTATAATTATAATTTTTCGATTTTAATTTGAATAATCAAAAGGGGGAGATCCTCAGGAGAAAAAATTATATTTGGAAATATTATATATAATTTCTTCCATTATGTATGAACTGTATATAATTCTCTCACCTGGGTCGAAATAGTATATTATGCATCAAAGCGGAGAAGTGGGACTTTGTTGACTTGTGTATGTTTTTAGGACGAGCCGAAGACGAGTACTGAAAACATACACAAGTCAACGTACTCAAAGTACTCAAAGTACTCAAAGTACTCAAGTCAAAGTACTCGTCTTCGGCTCGTCCTAAAAACATACACAAGTCAACAAAGTTCCTCTCTCCCAGAATTCATACGCTATTTTGTATAACAAATGCATGGATATGGCCACGTTTTTCATGGCTGTGGAGCTGATCTTAAGTGCCCCTTTTCAAGGTCATAGTTATGTAACCATCATGTATGTAGGGTAAGAGCACTAGTGGTTAGCACGGCGCCAGTTATTGGCACCCCCTCTAATTTTCGTTAAATTTTAATGAAATCCGTATATTTATCGTATTTTACTGATATTATTTTAATTCTACTATCATTTTTATGTATGTATGTATGTATGTATGTATGTATACCATTAAGCCATTTCCCTTTCAGGGTAGGCGTGACACTACCCGATTCGGTTAGTGTCTCTAGGTGAATAGTTTCATGTAGTAAATAACTACAAGTGTGGGCTCACCACACCCACGATGTGCCAACAGCATGCAGTATTCTCGAACGGTCACCCATCCAAGTACTAACCGCGCCCAACGCTGCTTAACTTCAGTGATCCGACGAGAACTGGTTTTTTCAGTGTGGTATGGCTGTTGGCCATGTACAACAATATATATACAACTTACGCAAAAAAATCTCAAATTAGGTTGTAAAATATTAAATTCACTTTAATTCTTAGGGTGCCAAGAAATGACCGGGTTTTCTAAAGAAAATATTTAAGTGGCGACATCTTCTAATTTTGTTGTAGCAACGTTATAAACAAGTAAATCTATTACATTTTTTGTGGATATTTTAAAGAAATATTAAAAAAAGTCAGAAAACAGTAATGGTTATGAAATGCTAAGATCCTGCGTTGACAGGAAGTATATTGCCTATTTTTCGTGAAATGAAGTGGTGAAAGTGTTGGAATTACAAAAGTCGTTACCCGATAGATGTAAAAGTAGCTAAACACGATAATAAATGAAACTATTATTTATATTGCGGCAATCGTGACATCCACAGTTTTGTTATAAGTAGACATTGTTTTTATTTAAATTATAACATGGTTTTTATTATCCTCATAAATATTTTGTTCAATAATATTGTTGTATAATGTTTTAAATATTGCGCTAGAATTTATGTTATTATAAAAAGCACAAGTTTGTATTCAATCGCTGGGCGATTGATTTTGACTATATTTATATATCCTAGTTTGAATTTATTTCTTGATTTTTCTAATTTAAAGAAGAAAATTAGAAAATTATTAACATTTATAATATTTTTTATTTTATTTATTGGCATAGACATGCCCATCAGAGTATACTTGACGAAAAAAAACTATACCGAGGAACACATGTAACATGGCTAAGTTTTACAGATGCTGAAAAAGATATTGGCACTAAAATTTTGGGACCATATACTTATTTTTTTATAATTTTCAAAGTTTTTGTCAACTTTTAATAATAATTCAATATTTCAGTATATTCTGCGTGAAATTTTGAGTGTAGGTATAATTATCACTATTTTAGAATTCAACATATTATGTGTTTATTTCCTAAAGTCTAAATTTCCTCTTAAGGTGCGAATACCTGGTGCTCTTACCCTATGCCGTCGAAAATTATTACGTAATAGATATATAATGGCTTATGTCCGGAGGCATAGACACTACATAAATCTTTATACATGTAAAATTATCCTCTTTTAGATTACCATCATTGTAAATAATTTAATGAAAATTTGAAATCTCAATAGTAAGAAAAATAATAATATCTTTCTTACTTTTTCCATATTTTTTTTTAATAAGTACGAACTATCTGCCGTTCCGGAATTTCCCGTCAGCCTGACCCCTGTTTCAACTCGTTCAGGGCTAACACGTTATTGAAAATTCCATAATACTCGTCAGTGCCTTATTATGGAATTTTTTAAAAGTTATTTTATTTTGTAATTCGCACACTCTGCATCAAATTCCGGTAGAAAAATGTTGAGTAAGATAAAATTATTATTTTATTTAAAAAATAGTTAACATTTTTTCAATCAATGACGTACAATGATGTTAATGTAAAAGAGGATAATTCTATATATGTATACAAATTCAATACATGCATTTTAAAGGCATTGAGAGCATAAAAAAAGATTAATGAAAAATACGAAACTCAAAATAGGAGACGGTTAGACCAGTTTGCGTGTTTAGATTCTAAAATAATTTTTTGTACCTTATAAAATGAAACACCCTAATGCTGATTTATACTTCTTAACGAGCTATGTCACATTTTCAATAATTTTCGATGATTGAGAAATATGCAATAAAAATGCACCCCCCCCCCCAAAAAAAACACTTTTTGATGCATTGTGAAATAAAAAAAAGCTTACTTTTTTTACATTCTCCACTTGATATTTCAGTTTTGAGTGAAACAAAAATAATAATTTAAGAATTATATCGAAAAATCGTAAATTGGGAAAAGACGCGGATTTAGACAAAAACAGATTTTTAATACAATTACCGTAAATATTAAAATGCCTTTCTCATATAAATTGTTTATATGATCATTATTATTATTGCAAGTCCCCTTTTCAGAGGGAATTATTATTTTTCTTTTTAGTTCATTTTAATCAAAGCTTGTTCAACAAAATGTTCTTAATTATATACTTTAAGGCCTGCTTTTCAGTATTTCGCAAATTTACCATCTTTATTGTTTGCCGAGCAATCTAATTCCTCATTTTTAACTCCAATTAGAGGGTAGCAGGGGGTAAACTCAAATTTGAACTCTTCTTTTCAAGATCTCTTCATAGATACCAATATTGTTGGGAATTTCTTACAGTATCCAGGTTGTAAATCCAGGTAAATCCAGGTTGCGTTGTAAAGGGAAGGAATGTTCAGGTGGAATGGGGAGGAGGGGGGGGGGGTACCAACTCTTCAATACGTATGCATGCACATTTACAAGTAAATTAGATATGTACAAGTGTAATAAATCATAATATAACCAGGAAAAAGGCCGGGGGTGATCGACTTAAATTTGATTGTGGTTAGAACTACATACGCACGTATGCAAAGTATCAAATCGATTGGATAAGTTTATCAAAATTGAATAGAAGGTTTTTCTAATTAATAAGAAGACTAATATAAATATTAAGATATAATAAGATTTTCCAATTGGTATACAAGATTTGACCTTCTTATCTAGGCGGCAGCTGTGCGAGATTTATTTATTTTAAAATTCCTTGGTTGGGCGTGCCCGACGAGATCCTGATTAGAAACTAATTCCTGTTTAGCAATGTATATGGACACTTGTTCCGGGGATTAGTTGGCCCTAAAATTTGGCGCCTAAGCGGGAAAAGGTCCCTAAGGAAATTTTTTCGACATATTTCTATGCTGTGCACACATTTTTTGTATTATCTTCTCGGATTGCAGATTCATTAGTTCAACCGGTGAAAATTGACTTTTAACGACTTTTCATGATGGAAAAAGCTTGTGCTCGTGAATAGAAGTTATCAAAACCCACAATTTAAAAAAACTCACTGTTTTAGAGGCATTTATTTATGTTTGCTTGAAGTGATAAAATTGTTGATTGTCCGTTTCAAAAATATGATTTATATTTTTTTATATTTGCACCTGCGATTGGAACTATTTACTTTACTGACACCAATACGATCATTTTTATTGAAATTCCGTGAATATGAAATGAAAGTAGTGTTTAATTAAGAATATGAAGTTAAAAGAATAAAAAATAGAAAATACAAAATATTAAAATGCCAATGTTTAGAAAGAATAAACTCTTAGTTGAAGAAGCTTCTAGTAAATATATATTAAAATATAATGTGCAAATTAATAAAAAATTTCCCACCTTACATAATATGTGTAATAACAAATTTTTTAAATCTTATAAAATCACTTTTTAGAGCGTCTTACATAATCTAAAATTCTAAAGTCTTAACACAAGTGCTTTTTTAAACACAACAAAATATTTCACTGAAAAAATTAAAATCTTTTTTCAATCTTATAATAAAACTTAAATAATATTATTTACCAAATTAATGAGAAGATCTATCACCCTTCGTTATGAAATTTGATATCGTCTTGTACATAATCAACAACTTCAAATATTTTGTGAATTCTATCATTGTGGTTACGAAATCTCAAATTTGTAAGTATTTTTAAAAATCAATAATATATATGCAATTTTCAAGTAATTTAATGCACACGTTACATTAAAATTTTTAATATAATTCTGTTAAAAACTGAAAAGATAAAAGAAATCACTTATTAAAAAGCCAAATTTTTATCATTTTTGTCTTTTTTTTTAACTACAAATGGTTTTTGGTCTGCTTCGACTGATATTTTACTTTTGAACTAGAAAGAAGATTTTCGAGAAGGATTACAACCATTTCCTGTTAAGTTCGGAAAAATAATCAAAGTTAACAATATTGCCAAAACTTAAAATAAAATAATAAATAGTGTGCCAATAAAAAAACTATAGTTTAAAAATGAATTGTGGTAATATTATCATATGATCATTATCATCATCATATTCAATATTACATTATAAAAAAGAACACTTAAAATTGTTCGACTTTAAAAGTTTGTTAGATCAAATCCATTAAATTTTTGCTGAATTTCAGACCTAATTTTGATATTCTTTTAATGAGGTCTTGCAATTACCTCGATTTGACTTAAATCAAGATAGATTTGACTGAGTTTAATCCATACCAATTTTAAGGTGTAACAATTTCAAGTATTCTTTTTACCGTCACTAGCAAACAAACCCCATCAAATAATTTCAAATACTTTGCAAACCTTTAACAATTTTTTTAATCCGTCATAACCAATTAAACATTTTTGAAAGCCCGTAAATTCCCATGTATGTGGTTGAAATCCTTAACAATTGTTTGAAATACCTTATAATTTTTTAAACCTGTTGAAATTACTTAAGATCTTTTAAAATAGTTTGGGGTCCGTAGAAATTTTTTGGAATCTCTTGAAATCTTTTTAAATCACTTAAAACCTACGGAAGTTTTGTAATATTCCCTGAAATATTTTGAAACCCATTGCAAATTTTTACAAAATCGTTAAAAAAATTCTGAATTCTTTGAAGTTTCATCAAATTAGTTGAAATTTATAAAAATCCTGTGAAATCCCTTAAAATCCTATCATAGGCCATGAAATCTGAAAGTGTTTTTGAAAGTGCATTGCAGTATTATTGAATCACTTGACGTATTTAAAAAATCTATGAATTGTTTTAAGGTTACACGCAATTCTTTCGGAAGTGTGCTATGAAATCTCTTGAAAATTTTTGAAATAGGGGAAACCACCCTACAGTAGATAATCTTAATTAACTGGAAAACTGATAAAAAATATACATTATTTTTGTTAGTATAAAATTTCATTAAGGATACTATATTTTCTGACGAAGTTTCATTGAAATTTTATAATTAATTAATTCTGAACCTGAAAAAATGTTCGCCTCTTCTTTATTCATACTGTTAACCTTAATAAAACATTTTTATCATATGTTTATACATTAGAATAAAAGCTTGAAGTTTAATTAACTATTTTTATTGATATCAAGCGTTTTTTTTCAATATTTATAAATATTTCTGGACTTTTTATTGGACATTACATTTTCCTACAGTAGATAACCAACAGAAGATGATCGTAAAATTGCGAAAAATGTCGCTGTCAAAATTGGCAGCTTTGCGACTTTCTCGCAGTTATTTTAAGTTAAAGGTTGTGTTTGTTTATTTTGATTCGTGAAGTTTTTTAATTGAAGTTATTGTGAATAATAAACTAAAAAAATAGTGTCAATTATTAGTGATTGAATAGATATAATTTTTAGGATTAAGGCATGTAAAAATTCTGCACTTTTCTGCCATCGCAAGTCATGTTAAATGAATAATTTAAGCTTTTGTGATGTTTGTAAAATAATCATAGTTTCAACTATTATTTACTCAATAAACTAATTTTAATTGTAAGTATACTAATGATAAATTATAATAATCGAGAATTGAGTATTCTGGCATGCCCAGGACCAATACTAGTAACGATTATCTATTGATGGACAGAGGTTTTAAAATCGTACCTTAGATCAGGTCTAATGAAAATGTTTTATACAGCTAGTTGACTAATTTCGTGATATTTTTACACGGAAAAAATTTATCCGTAAAAAAGTCACGAACTAGTACCTAGGTCTCGGATATGAGCAAAATTCATCGGATATTTATGTATTTTCGTAAATAACCTGCGAACTTTGAGAAAGATTGAGGAACTCGATGTGAAAATTCTAAAACGGTTCATCACTTTTTTTTTACGTGAATAATTACAAAAATATTACGAGTGATTGGGAAAAGATTCTCAGAGCACTCACGAGCTTGCCCGACAAATCTGGGAACTCGGACGTAGGTTCGTATGTACGTGGCCCACACATGCACTCTCCCAAACGCGCGGTGCGTGTGTGCGCTTGGAAGTGTGCCTCGAGCTCGTCGGTTGAGTGGCTAGAAGTTTTATAATACCTATTTTGTTTGGCCTCGATGGCTGCGCGTGTTCACGCACTCCTGGTTTATGTGTTTAGAAACTGGTGAGTCAGCAGTCTTGAGGGTTCGAATCTTTCTGAGTTGCGAATTTATAAATTAATATAAAAATAAATCGCACAAAAGAAATTTTTTCTCTTTATATTTCAGTCTGAAATTTTCAGGAACTGTTCGTAGGAAATTCGAACTGTTCGTAAGAAACTTAGAAATGATCCATTTTTCAGGGTATCTGAGAATAAAATTTAATGCAAAATAAAAAACAAATATTAAATTAATCATGATAAATAAAAATTTTACTTTATTTTGCAATATCGGAATAAGCAATTCCAGGCCGAGGTACATAAATAAATGTAATATACATTTGATATAAAAGTGTTGAACATAATGTAGAAAAGTTCAGATTTTGGACAAAATCGAGTGTGAAGCACGAGATACGTGATGAGAATGTGTTCGTTAAAGCCGAAGGAGCTTTAACCAGAGAGAATTCAGAATCACCAAATTGCAGTTGTCGATGCTTTGATCTTTAATTTTAAAAGGTCTGTGTACAAATGTGGGGGAAATACAAAGACCAAGCGCGTAGCGCGTGGTAAATACATCATCGAGCGCGAAGCGCGAGAACCAACAGTCGCGCGCACTAGGCGCGCTCAAAGTTTCGAGCGAAGCGAGCCGCGCGCGATAAGAATGTGCCCGCGCAGCGGGCAGATTTTTTTCTATGAGAATATTAAATTGAATATTTAAGCTTTATTTCAAAACTAAATTTTTTATCTATTTGTGGAAACTGATGCAGTTAAATGCTGTTGAATCTTTTCCTTTCTACTGTAGGGTGGTTTCGCTACTGTGTAAATCCATAAAATGTTTCAAAATACTTTGCACTTACCTAAAAGTCTTTGAAATCTTTAATAATTATTTGTAGTCTCTAGAAATTATTTTTAATCGCTTGAAATCTTCCTAAATCCCTCGAAATCCCAAAGTATTCTTCATAATGTGCTAAATTGGTCCGAACTCCCTTAAAATCCCTTAAAATCCTTTGAAATTCCTGGAAATCTCCTGGAATCTGTGAAAATTATTCGAATTATTAGAAATTTTGCAATCTTCAGAAATCTCTGATATCTTAATATCGGGTGTGCTCTCAGATTTTGAATTATCAAGCCTTCGGTATTAAAGAATTAACGGCAATAAATAATTTTTTCATGTAATAAAGTTAAGTTTTATTCTCTTTTCATAATAGATAATTTAAAATCTGTATTTGCAAGAACAAGGAAATATTCCGCTACCATAACAATCAAAAATTAAATTAGCAGTAGTTGTAAACAAACTGAAAGTTGACAGCGGATTTCATTTTCATATTTCAAATGTATGTAATAAATGGAACATTTTCAAGTCATTCAAAAGACAATCAGGTCACATAGAAATGAAATGATAATATTTTTCCCCTATGTCTCACAACGCTCTGTAATGTATTAACCGACTAATCGAGTCCCCACTAACACTTCTGTATGCACTAAGAGGTCCCCGAGATACCTTTTGTTTAAAAGATTAAAAAAGGTCCTCTGGTTACGAATACCTTGGTTCATTTTTTGAAATATCAGTAAGAATTTGTTTAAACAATTCTTTTTGCAATTTCATTATTTATTAACAAAGATAATTCCTAAATTCATTTTTAGCATCTATGCACAGTTGTATCTCAGAATCTATTTCTCAGACAAATTTGTAACTTGTACACGGTCTATTTCGAGGCTAGATCTCTTGCAAGTGAAAAAGAAAACTTTTGTTTGAATGAAATCTTATTCCACTAATTGTTGTTAAAAAGTGTCTACTTCTAAGAGGAAATCGTATAGAATTTTCATATGTTAATCAAAAATCATCAAGGCTGACTAGTGTCATAATCTATACTAAAACAGTTGCAAAATTTATACTAACCATTGATAATATTTTTTATTATTCATAAACTTTCTTGGTTCATTGTTTATAACTATTGTTATAAATAAAAACGCTCGACTGGTAGAATTGATTTTTTTTAAATTCTTTGTCAATCTTTAGCTCAAAATAAAACTTTTGATTGTCTTGATATTTTTTGGCACGATAAGCCATTATTTATTTACGGCTTTGTTAATAATCATTTTTTTTGCCAGTTTTTTTAAACAGTATCATTATCTTGGTTAGAATTTGCAATACCTGCTCCTTATTGTTCATACTTATTGTTATTAACGAACAACCTCAATTGACTAAATTGATTTTTGTTTAGAATTTGTTAGTAATCTTCGGCACAAAATAAAACTTTGTTCTTTCTTTATATTTTCTTGTTTAACGAGCCATTATTTAATCATAGCCTTATAAACAATATATTGTGGTTTGTTGGGTATCGTAGATTTATAAAAAATATATTGTTTATAAGGCTGTGAATGAATAATAGCTCGTCGTATGAGAAAATATCGAGAGAATAAAAAGTTTTATTTTGTGTTAAGCATTAATAAAAAAATGGTTTAAAATCGATTTTGTTAATTCAGGGTTTTTGATCATAACAACAGTTATAAACAGTAAGAAGCTGCTATGAAAAATGCTAACCAAAATAATTATACTGCTTAGTGGTTATCCACAAAATACATGATACATTTAGTCAGAAGTTCCTGAAAAATGTATCACGTATTTTGTGAATGGCCCCTTACGGTAAAAGTAACACGGTAAAAGCTCTTTGTATGAGCAAATATCAAAATATTAGAAAGTTTTATTTTGTGCCGAAGATTACCAACAACATTTTTTAAGAAAATCAATTCTGTTAGTTGAGAGTTTTTTTTTAATACCAATAGGTATCAAAAATAAGGAGCAGGTATTGAAAACGTTTACCAAAATAATTATACTGTTTATGATAGAATTAACGTTATAAAAATAGATTATCACGAATAAATTGAAAATTGTGGCTTGTAGGGGAACGCATATTTATAACAAATATATTGTTTATGAGGGTTTGAATAAATAACGGTTCATCGTACGAGAAAATATTAAGAAAGTAAACAGTTTTATTTTGTGCCAAAGATTAACAACAAAATAAAAATAAATCAATTTAATTAATCAAGGTTTTTTTTTAATAACAATAGGTATACAAACTGAGGAGCAGGTATTGAAAATGCTAAACAAGATAATGATACTGTTTACGGTCAATGTCATGCTATAAAAAAGGTTATCGATAATAACTTGAAAATGGTGTCTTCTAGGGTAGCGTAGATTCAAAAAGATATATTTTTTATGTGTCTGTAAATAAATAATGTCTGGTTTCACGATCAAATATCAGGAGAATAACAAGTTTTGTTTTGTGCCAATGACTAATAACAGAATTAAAAAAAATAATAATTTTGTCAATTGATTTTTTTTGTTATTAACAATAGACATGCACAATAAGGAGCAGGTATTGAAAATGCTAGCGAATGTAATCATACTGTGCACGCTAAGAGTAACGTTGTGAAAAAAAAGTTATCGTGAATAACCTTGAATTTGTGGTTTGGAGCGGCAATAAAAAATATATTTTAAACAAGGCTGTAAATGAATAATGGCTTATCATGCCAGAAAATATCAAGATAGTAAAGTTTTATTTTGTGCTATATATTGACAACAAAATTCAAAACAAGCCTATCAATTGAGGGTTTTTGTTTATAGCAATCTTTATAAACAATGAGCCAAGAGAGTTTATGAACAATAAACAATGTTATTGATAGTAAGTATAGATTTTTCAACAATTTTAGCGAAAATTATGACACTGGTCATCCTTGATGATTTTTGATTTAAAAATAAAAATTCTAGACGATTTCCTCTTAGAAATAGACATTTTTTAACAACAAGTAGTGAGATAAGTTTTCATTTGATCGGAAGATTTCTTTTTTCTTTCAAGAGCTCTAGCCTCGAAATAGACAATGTAAAAGTTTCAAAATTTTCTGAGCGTTAGATTCTGAGATACTACTGTGCAAAAATGCCCATTTTTTTGAAAAATTATTTGTTTTGTAACACTGTAATTTGCAAATGGTTCGTCTTATGGAAAAAATGCACGAATCAAAAACATGTTATTTTTGCTCATAGATGCTCAAAATGAATTTAGAAATTGTGTTTGTTAATAAATAATGAAATTGTGAAAAAATGTTTAAACAAAAACTGACCACGATTTTGGCCCCTTAGTGCACACAGAAGATTTTGTGGCGACTGGACAAGGAGCCACGAAACATTTGCGACGAGAAGACGGAATAGGGAACTGGGGACACTTTTTCGTGCCGCGCCGTCCGAGAAGTGCGACAGTCGATTTGCGTGAGAAGGAACTATTACAATTTCTTAATTGACCTGCAGAACTTCCAAATTGCTGGGCAAATACAGGAATGAACTCCACGTGCGGTGATTGCCCTTTTTGTCGACCATCATTATCACTACCTACGAGTCACGATTGTTTGAGCATAACTTGGAAATTTACATTTCACTTCCGGTCACTGGGCGGTCAAGAAGGGACTTCACGTTCGAGAACGAGGGTGTCAAACCACTATGTCAAGCACGAATGCCTTCATGTAACACTCATGATACAACCTGATAAAAAGCAACAACAAAATCATGACTTTGATAAATGCTAGTTCCTTAATCATAAAAATGATCACGAATTTAAATTCTCTCTACAGTTGAGTAAATAGAGTCGATTATATTATTATTATGACTACACTGAGAAAAATGGATTATACGAACTGGATAATAGGATTAAAGAATAATACACCGTATAGAAAAGTATATTAGCGCGTATAATCTATAATATTTTTCTAATATATGAAGATGTTACCAAATATAATCTCTAGATGTTAAATTCTTATAATCTTCAGACATTAAATTGTAACATCTCAGATTTTAAAATATCCAGGCGTCTGTGTAGTCTCAGATGGTACGTCTCATCGTGGCGCGTGTCATATGCATCCGTTCGCATTAAAACAAGTAATAATAAAGATATAAAATGATTATAAGTGCTAAATCACACGTGATTTAGATTTTCAAAATGGGTAAGTTTATATTTCTTTTCATTACACATCACTACCACTTGTACAAGTGAAGAAACTTAGCCTCCTTTACTTTCGTTTTTGTAGTCTCATGACAGCCACTTTCCTGCTTATTGTGTGTTTAAAAAATTGAAATTTGTTTTCAGTTCTACTCCTGAGCTCGTCTATCAAATTTTGGTATAGGTTTATAAATACGCTTGCGAAAATTATTATATATATTTGAGGTTATCTAATGGACCAAAATTTTAATATGGATATTAGATTTTAAAATCTTGGATTATAGATTTTATTATCTCAGATTATAAAGTTTAATAATCCAAGATATTATCCTGTAATATCTATTTCTTAATATCTATAGATTGTAGTTCTAATAATCTGGATCGCTGTCCCATAGTTAATAGTCCAAGATTATATCCGGTAACATATTTTTTATTACCGGGTATAATCCATTTTTCTCAGTGTAGCAACATTAATCGTGCGACGCGCGCTTTTGGTTTCTTCTTTTCAAGGTCAAAATAATTTGTATGCTAGTTCAAAATGATGAATAAATTATCATAAAATTATTGTGGACCTATTCATAAATTATATCACGCAGTTTCTTGTGGTTTATTATTATGGTGGTTCAAAAGTTTTTTCTTTGAATTTCCGTGCATGTCTTCCCTAAATTTGTTTGAATAATAATATATTTCTTATTAACATTACTTTTAACGTTCACCGTATAATTATCTTGGTTATAATTTCCAATACCTGCGCCTTATTTTTATACCTATTGCTATCAAGAAAAAACTTCAATTGACAAAATTAATTTCTTAAAAGTTTTTTTTGATAATCTGTGGCACAATATAAAACTTTATACTTTCTTCATATTTTCTAGCCCGATAAGCCGTTATTTATTTACAGCCTTGCTAATAACATATTTTTTATTAAACCTATACGCCACAATTTTAAATTTATTAACGGATGACTTTTTTTATAACGTGAATTCTATCATAAACAGTATACTTATCTTGGTTAGCGTTTTAAAGACCTGCTCCTCATTGCTTATGGCAATTTTTATTAACAAAAACTCTAAATTAATAGAATTGATTAATTCTTTTGTATCTTAGGCACGCAAAATAAAACTTTTTGCTCTCTAGACATTTTCTCATATCAAGAGCGATTATTTATTAATAGTCTGATTGCTCTCACCCACTAAGCTACGGAGAGACGAGATTCTTTTCTTCACAACCTCTGCAAGTGAATTCCGACGTAATTATTATACTTGTAAGATTCATTTTTCGCACATGAAGTTATATATTTTTTGATGTTATGGTTCTGACCAGATAAATGCCGTAAACAATTTGATGTTAAGAAGTAAAAAAATTTATTTCGTGCCAATGATTAACAAAAGAATTTAAAAAAATTAATTTTGTCAATTGTGGATTTTTGTTAATAACAATGGATATAGCCAATAAGGAGCAGGCATTGCAAATGCTAACGAAGATAATTATACTGTGCACGGTAAAAGTAACGTTACAAAGAAACGTTATCGCGAATAACTTCAAAATTGTTGCTTGTAGGGGATCGCAGGTCAATAAAAGTATATTATTAAAAAGGCTGTAAATAAATAATCGCTTATCTTTTATGAACAATAAAAAATATTATTCATGGCTTGTTTTAGTAAAAATTATAGGACCAGTCCCCCTTTATGATTTTTTATTAACAAATGAAAATTCTAGACGATTTCTTCTTAGAATAGTTATTTCTTAACAAAAATAAGTGGGATAAGTATTCATTCGATCGGAAGATTTGTTTTTACCGTTAGGTAATCTAGCCTCGAAGTAGACAATGTACAAGTTTTAAATTTTTTTGGGCAACAGATTCAGAAATACAACTGAGCAAATATGTTAATAATCTTTGAAAAATCATTTGTTTGTAACTTAGTAACTTGCAAATGGTTCGTCTTACGAAAAAAATACGCAAGGCAAAAGCGTTTTATTTTTTCTCATAGATGCTAAAAATGAGTTTAGAAACATTATTTGTTAATGAATAATGAAATGCTTGAAAAATTGTTTAAACAAATACAGACCAGGATTCCGAGAGATAATCAAGGCATTCGGAATGAGGGGAATTTCCTTCAAGTTTTGAACAAGAGTTATTTGGGGACCTGCTAGTGCATGCAGAAGTGTTAGTGGCGACTCGATTATCCGGTTAATACTTTAAGTGGATGGAATAACATTATCGACACATGGCACTGGGAGAGACATTACAGAGCGTTGTGAGACATAGGGGAAAAATATTATCATTTCATTCCTGTATGACGACAGAATAATGAAGCTGTTAAATATATCCTATCTAATGAAATATTGTTACCAAATATCTCGAAAATATCGGACACATTCAATTATTTTACAACTACTGCTTATTTAATTTTTGATCGTATTTGTAGCGAAATATTCTCTTATTCTTGCAAATACAAATTTTAAATTATCTACTTCGATAAGGAAATAAATTTTAATTTATTAAATAAGAAAATTACTTATTGTCGTTAATTCTTTAATAGTGATGGTTTGATCATTCGAATTTTTAGTGCACAACAGATAATAAGGTTTCTAAAGATTTCACAAAGTTTCAAAAGATTTCAGAAGATATCTTCGGGTTTTGAAAGGTTAAAAAAAATTTCAAATTTTACAAGGTATTTTGAATTATTTTGAAAGATTCGTAATTATTTCGAGTGACCTTAACAGATTTCAAGAGATTTCGAGAAATTTCAAAGGATTTCAGGGGATTGTAGTCTAATTTAGGATGTTACAAAGTATGTTTTGGGATTTCTAGGAGTTTGAAAATATTTCAAGCCGTTTCTAATAATTTCTAGTGATTGTAAAGAACCGTAAAAGATTTTAAAGACTTGTAAGGAATTGCAAAATATTTAAAAACATTTTATGGATTTACAAAGTATTTCGAAATTTTTAAAAAGATTTTGCAGCACTTCCAAAAGGATTGCACGTAACTTTGAAACATTTCAAGAGATTTCACAGACTTTCTAAAGATTACAAGTGATTCAAAAATATTTTGAGGGATATTTAAGAATATATTGAAATTTCATAGACCATGAGAAGATTTTAAGGGGTTTCACATCAACTAATTTCAGAAAAATTGAAGGGATTCAGAAAGAATTTAACTAGTTCGTGAAAATTTGCAATGGGTTTCAAAATATTTCACGGAATATTACAAAATTTTTAAGGTTTCAAGTGGTTTCAAAAGATTGCAAGAGATTTCAAAAAAAAATTGTAGAGACCCCAAACTATATTAAATGATTTTAAGAATTGTCAAAATATTTCAAAATACTTTAAGAGATTTTACAATACTTCAAGTTATTTTTTAATATTTCTAGGGATTCCAGTAGACAGGATTTCTAGTCACTGTTCACATTTAAAATTTTCAATTTAGAAAATGTTCGTTTTTAAAGGTTTATATTTGAAATGTTCTAATCAAGCCCTTCAAGCTGCAATCTACTTGCTCGTGACAAAGTTTCATGTAGATAGTTCAATTCTGCATTGCTGAGGGCTCTACAATATGACATACGTATCAAAAAAAAATCCTGTGTCACTGATTTGACTGATGTGTCGCACATAAGCGCATTACTTTTTTTAAACTGTCAAAAAGGTTATAAGCCACGAAAAACAACAATTATTTATTTCTTGATAGCATAGACAACAGGAATTTCATTCCGTAACAGCTGCAAAATCAATTGTGTGAAAAATAAGTATTAATTTAGCACAATATCAGGGAAAAATATAGAAATTGATACTGACGTTATCGTATAGCCTCGCGATCAATGTTATAAAAATTTCAAAGCAATGAAATCCTCTGTTATGAACGGGAATGCAATGTGAAAATCAATACAAAATTCCAGGTTATTTCCGGGTTTACAAAATTCTTAATCATTTCCTGAGTTTTTGACGGTTTTCTATAATAATTTCCTACCCTAAATATTCCACCCTAAACCTATTTGAAAATAAAAAGTGCATAAAATTTAGGTTTATTAAATGAAGTTTTTTTAGTAGTAGCTAAACCTCTCAGTCCTATATCTCTTTTTATTACAACCGCAAATTAAAAGGCAAAAAGAATATTCCTGGTTTTAAGAATTCCTGGTTCACCATAAATTCCCAGGTTTTCCAGATTACTGGAGAAATTGATAGCGCTAAATATATGGACTTTATATATATTTATATATACACATACACTAAATATATATACTTGCGATGAACGTGAGTACCAATTTTGATATCCCCCCCCCCCATTTTTCCATGATATTTCTCTAAATTAATATTTATTTTCTACAAAATTGATTTTACAGCTTTCATAAAATGAAGTTTTAGTTCAAATTAGGAAAATTTTTAATTTTATATTATTTGATTTGGAAAATTTTGAAGAAAAAATGTATACAAATATTGCGATTAATTGTTTGGACATTCACCTCGTCATACAAAAGAAAGCTCCTGTAGAAATTATTTGAGAAATAAAATTCTCGCTTCAGTTAAGAACTTTTTGTAAAAAGCTAAAAAATACCTATTTATTCAATTTCAATTAGTAAATAATCGAGTTTGCCTTTCATTCATTACATAAATTCTTAAATTATAACACGAAATTTTCTCACAACAGCTACCCTTTTTGAAGTTTTTGACTCATTATATCTTTATTCTCATATCATATATCAATATCATAGTAGAAAAATAACATTTTTCTGATTTGAAGTAAAAAATAACAGTAAAATGCAATAAATGCGAGAACAGTAAGGAAAAAAACAATTTGTTTCTCCAGAAATACAAATACACCACCAACTAGTGATGCATTCGAGACGATTTCGAGAAAATCTCAAATTTTCTCGAAATCGTCTCAAATGCATCACTACCACCAACCGGAACAAGAAAAAAAATGTCAAAAATAACAAAAAGGCAAAGTTTTGAAAAAAAATCAAAAATAATTTTTTTCTCCTGAAAAACAAAAAAATAAATAATGGAAAATTTATGGTAAGTATATTGGTATTAATTATTTCTAAAAACTTCCATTTATTATTATTTTTCAATTTTTATGGATTTAGAAAGAGTGAACGAAGTAGATAAACTGAAACAAGAAAAACCCTAATATCTTCAAAATTGTAAAATTGGCACGGTGTTTAATGTAAAATTTACAAAAAATTGTATTATGTAAAAATGTTAAAATATTCGTAAAAAATATGTCGCTATGTTAATTTGAAAAAATACGTATTCCCTTATTTTGTGACTGATCTGCATGGTTTGAAATAGAATCGGTCTATTTACTGATTGACTTTAGGAAAATAGATTTGTGATTTTTTACTCTTCCATTATTGAAATGCTAAAATATTACAAAAATAGCTTTTATTTGAATGGAAAAGCGTCAAAATCGCATAAAATAATCAATTACGTACTAATGTTATATTAATGCAGCGTTTCTTTTTGATCAAATGATAAAATGTTATCATGTCTTTCAATAAATACTAATCTTTGCATTAGGTAATAAGTGATTTTGATCCCTCTTAATTGAACTTTTAATGTAATAAATCTGAAGTATTTTTCGGACTTCAGTATAGGTACATTAAAGTTCGGGAAGACAAATAATTCAGAGAAATTAATGAAGATAACGACTAGTATACATACACTCAAACATTTTGAAGAATATAAATTATAGTTACACTCTTATCAACATTGTTCCTGAGAGGGTTTACTTTATTTCCAGAAAATGATGACCACAATTGGTATTCTGTGTTTCATCTCAGTGATTTTCCCTAGTCCTATTGGTAAATATAAAAATATCTATGATTTAAAGTGATTCAGTTAAGTACTTTCTAAATTCTAAATTCAAGGACATTTTTCTACAGACTGTTGAATCAGGGAAAGCTAAACGGTGCTAAATTCACTTTCTAAAGACATTTATTTTTCTTCAAAAATCACAAATTTTCGTTTTTTAAACCTATTTCAGTAAAAAAATTAAGGGTTTGAAAATTTGTACCGTAAAATTTAGTATTTATATGTAGGCTGCGTTTAGTAGTCCCGAAAAATGGGGGAGTTGGAAAAGGGGATGGACTTGTCGTCCCGAAAATTCGGCAGAACTAGCCAAGGTTTTGAAAAATATTTGACTACTCATCCCGAATTTCATGACGACGAGACACTTCGTTATTTGTATTCAAATATTTTTAAATTTCAAAGAATTCAAACTGAATAATTATACTAAAATATTCATTTTCGAAACAATTCGACTATCATTATAGGATTTTCTGTTAAATAGCATAATTTTTTCATTAAATAAATAATGATATGTATATTAAATGATTTTTGGAACGATATGTATACCATTTTTAGTTACAATACCAGGGAAAACTAAACTGTGCTAAGTTAATCTTAAATAATTGGTGAAGCAACAATACATACTGTACAAAATTTCTAATGGGCCTTTCCGTTAAATGTATTGAAAGTTTATTTCCGAGACGTAAGGTAACGTTACAATACATGAGATTGTAGGTTTCAAATTCCAGTATTGTTATAATGTCATACATGTATTGTAATATTGCCACACATGTAATACAATGTTTCGGAAGAAAGTTGAAAAAAATCGCAATTCGTATTCACGGAGAATCGAACCCTAACCGCCAAGCTCTAAGTCCAGGGCGTTTCCACTATACTAGCAAGATATAATTCTCCCTTTACTTAAGTAGAGGACCACCTACCCTATAAATGGGCTAAAGTAAGTGAGAATACACGTTTTGGAATTTAATTTTCCAATACCGTTATTGCAATTTTGCCTTACACATCTATAGTAAAATTGTGGTAAAATCCCAAAAAATGTAACAGTGTAAATGTAACTAATTCAGATTTAATTATAAATAGAACTAATTCGGTCCGGGGTTTACTCTCCTCAGCAGCGCAGAGGGAAAACTGAGGTGTATCTTCGCACGCCGCAGCGCTGTGGCCCTCTTTGCCGCACCTCCAGCAGGATCTCGTAGGATCTGGACCTTTGCAGCTCGCTGCCATGTGGCCAAAGCCTAGGTAGCGGCAACACCTTAAGGCCTCCGTCTTCTTTCTCACCCGACAGGACACCCATCCTACCTTCAGGTGCCCCGTGCGTATCAGCCTTAGAGCTAGATCTTCGCTCAAATCGACAAAGGCCTTCAGATTACCTCTGAAGACCTTCTTCGTCATGCTCACCTTTATTTCGCCGCGCGTAGTTTCACCGAAGTGTCTTCTTACGGCGGCCTCTACTTCTTCCGCGTCAGTTGTACTGTCGAGGTCCAAGACCTCGACTTCAGAGCGGGGGACGAGCTCGCGCACACTACTCCTGACAACGACCGCTCCTTTGATGACAGTGGACAATTTGGATCGGCCATTTCCCGCAGGCCCCACTTCCACAAGGACCTCTTCGTTTCTGGTTTCCCTGACTCGCTTGATTTTTACACCAAGGGTGTCCGGTTTCACCTTTTGCTTGATGTCCTTGAGGATCTCCGCATAGCTCAAACCCTCGGCCGGTTTTATAAGAACCGCCTCAGGTGGGGCTCGCCTCCGTGTCTTCTGCTTCCTAATGTTGTTGGTTGCAGGCTTTATTTCTTTGTCCTCCATTTTTGGCGTCGAGGTCGTTGCCGCTGCGACGTTACGAGTCCTCGGCTTCTTCCTCATTGGCTTCGAAGAGCTTGCCTAAACGGGACTCAGAGTGGGCTCCCTCCCACGTTTTCCAGAATGGGTAGTGCGAGTTACCACGGCACTACATGAACGGCAAGAACATGTTCTTCTTAGTCAAGCAGAACATTTTCATCTCATTTATCACGCCTCTCAACTCCTCGATGAGTTCTCGGGCCTTCTAAAGGTTTTGTGCCACCTTAATTATGTCCTGTTTCGCCTCAGTCTTTTGACTCACGTCAACTCCCTCAGCCGCGTCAAGAGGACCTCCTAGCACCTCGCGCACAATCCTGTTCAAGTATGATTGCCCCCCCCCCAAATCTTGTTACTCTCTTGGGGTACGTCGTTTTTAGCATACTCGCTCCTGATCGGTTTGTTTATGAGCGTTCCTCCCCCTAGCTGGTTTTTGTCCGCCCCGGGTTTTTGATTTCCCCGGTACCACCCATATCTGGGAGGCGTTCCGCTATCCGCAACCTGGGGAGGCAAATACAGCTTTTACTGTATAGAGCATTGATGAACAGCATGCATTTACACACTGAGAAAAAGGTTCGTTTGAATCAAATAAACACTTGCTTGACCTTATATCAAAGATAGAATTTGTTTGATTCAAACAATGCTTCTTCTTTGTGCATAAGTATTTTGTAACAGAAACAAAAATGGTTGATTCCTGTCAAATTTTGTCGAAATTTTTTGCAATAATGAAAATAATGAAAATTTTCAAATGTTCAACTTTTATATTGTTAACGAAATTTATTTTTCAGAAAAGATACCTAAAAAGGCTCTCTTTATTTCAAACAAAATAACTTTCCTTAAAATATCAAAGCCTAATGTTAAGTGATGATTATTTAAAAATATATTATTATAATTTTATCATACACTATGTGGCGGATGGCAAGTTACTTGTTTTACGAAATGACTTTCGTCAATAAAAACTATGATTTATCAGAATAACTTAATAATTAATACAATAAATTAATTTCCTACTTATACTTTTTTTGCAGAATTAGTATGGACACATAAACAAGAGGCAGTTCACTTTCCTCCCTTACAACTTGATATTAATCATTACGAAAGTTTATTATATTCAGGTGTTTCTTACCATTTACGTTAATGGCAAAAATGTACACGAAATGGAACCAATATCGAATAAGGATTACCTGAATAGGCTGTTCCGCGAGATATTCGGACCAGAAACCGTTCGTAGTGCCGAGGTACGGCTGCATTTGCAGCAGGGTGGCCCATTTCTTAAATTAAACGCTCTTTGGGTACATTTTGTTAAATATTTAAAGTTTCCTAACTTGACGAATTTTTTTTCGTTTACTTTCGAACTTTAGTGAGTTCCTATAATATTGAGTTATTTTGAAATAAAAGCATGTAACATAAAAAACTACAGTTTCTTTTTCTATTTGAAAATAAATATATCTTAATAAAATTTGAGTAAAGAAAAATTATTTCATTTATATTTATAATAATAATATAGGTATTTTTTTGCGACATACTTCAGTCCAAATAAAAGGAGAATTAGTTGTTGAATCCTTTATTGCACACTTCCAGTAGCCAACGTTTCGAAAACATATGTTTTCCTCATCAGGAAAAAAAAAATTTGGAGTTCATCAACATCTTAAATATTTCTTTAGATTCCTATTCCTCTTCTTCATTGCTTAAAATTCTGCATTTTCCAGTTAAATTTCGTTAAAAAATTATTAATTACTTTAAATTGTTTTATGTATTCTAAGTTTTATGCTTACAACAATAATAATTTAGTTAATTTAGTTAAAATTATATCAGAGACATAACAATCGTTATGCTCCATTTTTAATGGACTTCTTGGGAAAAGGTAAAAAGACCTTTTTATTCAGTTGCAATCAATATACAATCGACTATGCAAATGAATATGCAATCTTTATGCAAAATGAAAGGAAAGCATTTTGATGCAAGCGGAATAACTTAATGTTTCATCATGTGGGAAGATAATTTTATAAGACGACAATCTACATACTGATAAACTATCAGATTGATATAATGGAAAAAGTCGCGAGACAAAAAACACGCGAAAAACGAGCGAAAACATAGGTGCGAACATATGGTATATAAATAGAATTATAAAAAAATTATTCCTTTTAGAGAATGAAAGAAAGTGTTCAGTGGTTGTTTAGTTTCAATCTCGGTTTTGGACTCCTTGACTTTGAAGTGATGAAATTGGAATTTCTTCGTTTGACAATTTTCCAATTGAAGTAAAAATAAAACAAAAAAATTAAACCTTCACAATCCTTGAACGGGACTTGGGCTTCTGATCGCGGTCCTGTGACGAAACCACGGATATCCTTTGTTCGAACAAAACCACCACTTACGGACGCAACGGGAAAAGTACAATAACGTTTACTGGTTCGAGCGGCTGACCGCATCGCATTGGACGACCACTACCAGTTTACACTACTTTGTCTGACTGTGACTGTACGTAACTACTTCCATCGTCTTTTATTACAAGATACCGAACTATAAAAGTTTCAGACCTGTCTTCGGATTCCTTGCTTCAAACCTATCTCGTTTTATAGATACAAGGGTCCCATAAATAAAAAATTAAATGATTCAATTACAAACACGACTGTGTTCTAGAACTGAATTTTCTTTAATAAAAATAGGAGCCTCATATATGTCAGGATATAAGTCGATAGGAAGTAGGTTAACAACGAGTTGAATAACATATTTTACAACTGATAAGATAAATTCATGGTGGCCGTTGTTCCGAGAAACTGGGAAAAGTGGGAAATGAGCGGGAATTTTTGTAGACTGGGGAAAGCCGGGGAATGCCAGTAAACATATTTTTTGACTGGAGTTGTTACAAATTTTGGATAAAAAAATGTTTTAAGTTTATCAACTGCAACACATATTAATTAATTTATGATTTTTAAAACTTATTTGTGGTTTGAGTGTTAAAAATGGAATAATAATTGATTTGACAATATGATTCTAAATCTTTGCAAAATTAAAATATTATATATTTCAACGTTTAAAATTCATTTTTTGAATGCAAGAGCCTAATTATTTGAACAAATTTAAACGTCTGATTGAAACTTTAAACAATATTTTCGATTTTACAAGTAATTAAAATTAAGAACTATCTACCGTTACGGAATTTTCCGTAAGACTAACCCCTTTTCCAGCTAGTAATACTAGTCAGTGCCTAAAAATTAACCCTTAACGGTCACTCCTCCAAATACACCCTTAGATATTTTTGGCCTAAAAAAATCATGAGTGATGTTGAATAATTTAACCATTCGAAAAAAAATACTTAAAAAAAAAACGTAGAGAATCGGGAAAAAATTGGAAAGCCCGTGGGGTGTGAGACATCCCGTGTGACCGTTAAGTGTTAATACATTTATAATTAAGCGCTTTTATTAAATCGTTAAAACGTCCGAATGCTAAATTTGAACTTTGAACAATACAATTTTAATTGTTCCATTGAAAAAAATTTGTATTTGTATGCAAAAGTGTGGAATTTTAAATTATAAATAACAATGTAATAATTCTTATTAATTTGAAAGAAATTGAAATTAAAATAATTCAACTTAAAACGATTTATGTATAAAAACGTTTGAATTTCACAATTCTAATTTTATGAAAAAGGGAAGAAATTTTAGTATTCAATTTTTTTCCGAATTGGAGGAGAAACTTTTTTGGTTTCTACATTTTTATTGAGTTGGAGGTAGAAAAATTTTTCATTTTTAACATTTTTGTTGAGTTTGAAACAAGCAAATTTTCTGTTTTAATTTTATTGATTTGGCAAAAGGATATTTTATATTTTTTAAATTTTTATAGAGTTGAAAAGTTGACTTGAAAATGAAAAGGATGAAATTTTTGTTTTTAATATTGTATGAATGGAAGAAGGATAGTTTTTTATTTTCAACATTCTTATTAAGTTAAAAGGGATGACCTTTTCGTATTCGATTTTTATCTGAATTGGAAGAAGCAGTTTTTTGTTTTTATTATTTTTATTGAGTTGGAAGGGATGCAATTTTCGTTATTTTTTTTCTGAACTGGAAGATTCCATTTTTTTTCTTTTTAACATTGTTATTGAGATTGAGCTAAAGGAGAGGAAATTTTGATTTCCAATTTTTTTGTGATTTGAAAGAGAAAAATTTTTTGTTTCTAAGATTTTCAGCTCGATTTTTAGCGACTTGGAAAGAACATAATTTTTTTTTTGAATTAGAAGAGGAACATTTTTTTATGTTCAAGATTTTTAGAGAGTTAGAAGAGAGGAAATTTTGATTTTTAAGTTTTTCTAAATTACAGGAGGTACTTCTCTTTTTTGAACATTTTTAATTAGTTGGAAGTGAGGAAATTTTGGTTATGAATTATTTATCTGAATTGGAAGAGGCCATTTTTTTCTTCTAACATTTTATTCAGTCGACGCGGGACAAGTGTGGTATTTTTAACCTTCAGTTAAAAGGGAGGATTAGTTTTATTTTAGAGCATTTCAGTTGATAGCATGGATTTATATTTTTCATCCAGAAATCTTTGAACTGTTCAATTTATGAAAATTACAAAATTTTCAGTTGAAGACCATGTGATGCTTACTTACGTCATACGATTCCTACTGCACCGATTTTTTTTTTTGCAACAACTTACGCTTACACGAATTGAGATATCGAGTTTTCCATGTGGTACATTATATAAAAGTATACTGCTAAATTTTTCGAATCAAAAAATCTAGAAATTTTCACACCAAAATTTGGTAATTCTAAAAATTGAGGAGTATAGAAACGTTCTCCAGAGCCTTGTATTTAATTTAAATAATTAAAATTTAATTTAATTGTTTCAGTTTCAGTTTTAAAAGCTTGAAATTCGAAAGAGTTCCATTCTGAGTTCTTCAATTTGTAGTCTTTAAATTTCGTAATTTCAATGGCCGTGAAAAACTGTTACAAACCGGAACATTTTTCCTTGTTTAAAATGGCCACCTGTAATTTACTTTAATTGAATTCATATATGCAGGTTTGTTTTTCTGAAGGCTACATCTAGTCGTCCCGATAAATTGGTTGAGCTGGAAAAGGAGATTGACTAGACTGATCAAAAATATTTGACTATTCACTCCGAAATTCGGGATGAAGACACTTGGTTTTCTGAAATAAAAAGTGACATTTAAGTCATTAAAAAAGTTAATTCATGTTTCAGTTCTTCCATATGAAATCGAAAAATTACAGGTAGTCTCAATGTGAGTTTTATCGTCGATAAACTTTCACGCCAGATACGAGGGTAGATAAACCTTAATGGTTAATAGAATTAGGCTACTGGAAAAAGGTAGTAAAATGGAAATAAAGAGAAGGTTGATGAAATGTGTTATTTAAATGGTTATTTTAGTTTATGTATTATATTATTATGTATTATAAGGTATTTTTAAATAAGGACACTTCCTAGTTAGATGGCAATTTTTTCAATTTCTTACTTCTTTTTTACTATCTAGATTGGTCCGATTTTATTAGCCACTTATTAGCTAGAATGAATCAAATTTGGTGTGCTTATAAAAAAATGTTACTAATCAACACTTAAATTCTCGAGGGAAGCTCTTTACAGGACACGACTTTTAAAATTAAAGAATTTTAAACTTGTACAATGTCTAACTTTCGAAATTTAAATGAATTTTAAGTCCGCAGCTGTTTAAAATATACTATTTCTGAATGAATAACATTAAAGATTATACAATTCCAAAAAGGTACTATCAAAATTCAATAATTTTACATTCAGGACAATTAAAATTCGACAGGTCCCAAAGAAGGAATGAACATTTTTGAACTGTTAAGGTTTTCAACTTGAAATTGTTTAAAATTGAGTGACATGAATGTTTAATTGTCCTATTTATAAATTTTCAATATAAAGTTAATCAATTTGATGATTTAAAAATTAAGGATTTTAATAGAAAATTTTACAATCCAAAACAGTTTAAATTTTAAAGTGAACATGTTTTAATGCTTCAATTAAAAATTTACATCTTGAAGCGCTTTTGATTTGAAATTGTCTGCTTCTGGAAATGATTCAATCGTATTTATTCAATTTTGAATGTCGTGCAATATAATTAATAAATCAATAATCGTTTAAATAATAAAAGGCCTTAATGTTCATATTGCATAATTTTAAACGATTTAAATTCGAAGAAACAAATTTTCAGCTTTCCAAATGAAAGATTATTTTAATTTAAAAGCTGTCAAAATAAAAACAGGAAAGCCACTCTCTAAATATGAATCAGTGTAAACTATAGCGTTGATTCAGATTTAGAGGGCAGAACATTTTTTGTGACCGAAAAAACTGTAAAATGGCAGTGAATTTAATTTTGAACTGCGGGAATTTTTTTTAATTCAAGGGCATGTGACGTTTATCCGATTCCAACCTTACCGAGATTTTTTTTTTCCCACACGAATTCCAAACGAAATGAGATATTGAGCTGAAAGTTTGGAGAAATAAAGAAAAGGGACTAAGGTAAGTTCAGGTACTAGTAAATTTAGAATAGCTAATCTGAAATTCAATAATACTTTTATTTTAAATTCTTCAAGACACTTAGCCAATTTTTCAAGTTTTTTCCTAAAGTAATTTATAGCATCCTTGAGCAACATAAAATTTGTTTACGTTTCATAGATTTTTCCTAGGCCAAACAATTTTTAAGTTACAGCTTTGCACGCAATTCATTTTTTAACAAAATTAACATGTTTGCAAAGCTATATCTCAAAAAATATTCCTCGAAAAAATTTGAAACTTGTACAAATGTCCATTGTCTATTTCAAGATATGATCTCCTGGAGAAAAAGAAGCACTTCAATCGGATGGAAACTTCTCTTCATAAATTTGGATTCAAAAAATGTTATTTCTCATAGGAAATTTCATAACAAATATCAATTTTTCAAACATTATAATTAAAGAAAAGTTTCCGTTTGATTGGAATAATTGTTTTTTATTTCTAATGACCTGACTTCGAAATAGACAATGCACAAGTTTAATAAAATGTGAAGCAAAAATTTGTTCAGATATAATTGGTTTAAGCCAAAAACTGATGAGATTTTCTAAAAAATATCTAAAATTCATAATCAAAGAACTTTTTTTGACCTTTAAACAAATTATAACGGGGAAATCGCAGTGCCAAAATTATATATTCTCATAAGAAATTTGATAGTGCATCTATCACTCCAGATAAAAAAGTTTAGCTTTTTCCGTTTTCAAAATAACCCCGAAAATCCCATTTTTTAGGACACCGAATTATTTTTATTAAATTCAACCCGCCGTAATTCAGCCAATTCTTGGAATTTGTTTATGGAATTAACGGAAAACATTCCTCATAACATTCTACAAAGGGTAGAGTAAATAAAACATGCATTTTTTTGTTTGAACAAAATTTAAAAAATTTTTACCTAAGACTTTGCATGAATCATCTATTAATATCTTTAAGCTCATGGGGAGTCAGGCGAATTTTGAGCAACAAAAAAGTTCCAGTGGGAAAATTATTCGGAAAGGTATCAATATGTTTTCCACGGGAATAATTATTCATAATAAATCATCGTTAAGAAATTAGTATCATTAGTATCGATGCGTTTCACAGTGGTCGAATTTACACCGACGAGCGGAAGGTTAGTTTCACGCGCTTAGAACGGTTGGGAAGAGAGAAACTTTCGCCTCGGAAAGTGTGTGAAAGAAGGGTTGCCAACTTATAAAATTCGTACACTCCAGCTGATGGAAACTGTCAGTAACTGTCGCTTGTGTGCATCATTACCTTTGATGACCTACGTTACCGACAGTTTCCATCAGCTGGCGTATACGAATTTTATAAGTTGGCAACCCTTCTTTCACGCACTTCTCGAGGCGAAAGTTTCTCTCCCACCAACAGTTATTCGCGCGTGAAACTAGCCTTCCGCTCGTCGGTGTAAAGCCGACCAGTGTACCAAAAAGCACTTCTTTGGACAAAATTCGCTCGATAGCTGAAGTTTAAACGGATTTCAATGTGTTTTTTTTTAATTACCGTAAGGCTTACATGTATAACATCTTTTGTTTTTTAACAAATACATTTTTTTATATAACTTTTCAGGTCTCCATTATTTTAAAGATTTTCAATAGTCTCATCTTTCTCAACGAATCAACTAAAAATGTCATACCAATAACTTCTTGATATAATATTTGTTAAATTGATAGCAAATTTTAATTATTTGAACAACTCTCATAACAATGTCTTATTTTTACCTTTTGTCCATGAATAGGCTCGCTTTCTTTACGGAATCCACTACGGAGAATGTCTTGCCATTGACTCACTGCTGTCATTTTTTCAGATGACAAAAGCTGTTAAATATTTAAACAATTTGTATTATTGAATGCTCATTTCTTTCCGTGGTTCCTTCAGAAAGACTTTGTTTTGCTCGAGGTTTCTTAATGTTGATTTATTTTGAACAATGGTTTCCATATTCTCCTAATCTGAACCAGTGAAATTGTCACTGGTTGAATTAGTATTTTTTAATTATTACTGGTGAACCAGTGACTTTCCGACATTTACTGGGTGAATCAGTAATTCACTCAACTAAAAGAGCGTTACTGAATATACCGGCAGTGTTGCCAAATGATAGATTCAACCAGTTATATAGCGCATTCGCCGGTCGGGTCTTTGCATTTCTCGAGTGAAAACGAACTTTATTGTGTACTAGTGTTTGTGTTAGAAATATTTGGAGCCTAATTGCAATAAGCAGATAATACACTGTTAAAAATGTTTGCAATTTTAATATACATTTAATATACATTTGTATATTAAATCTAAAACCTAGGTATACGGAATCGCCATTAAGAGACTATGTTATTAAATTTCATATACCGCATATTGATCATTTATCAGAAAAGTCCGATATTTGCACTTTACAAAAATTAAAAACAATTCTGGCAGCAATTTTCAATTATAAATGATCAAAAAGAATATTTTCTCCTAGATGAATGTAAACTACACTGGTTTTTCAGAGACAAGTTCAATTAAACAAATAATTAAGAAACCTAACCTCCAAGCACCTGTACTCACGTTAAAATTCTAACATTCGCAGCGAATTTTAGGAATAATTCCACCCGTACGTTGCACTTTAATTTTAAGTAAGAATTTAGTCGACGAATGTAAGGTTATTTATTGCTTTATTTTTTTAAATTGGACAAAATCTGAAGGTATCAAAGGACTTGTTGTTTTCACGCATTCTGTTTTACCGACTTTAATATACATGTATATTAATTTTACAACATGATGGTATATTAAAATTAATGTACGGTATGTGCAAATGACTTTACTCACATGTATATTAAATTTCGATCAGATTTTTTTAACAGTGTATAATAACTTTAGCTTGAAATCGGGGATGCCCCTGGCTACTTGGGTTTGACTGTGAGCGACCCACAGTTAGGCGCAATATATTATATCCTATTATATTGCAGCCCATTCCTCATTTATTGTTATGAAAGTAAAGTGCGATTTTTAAAAGATAATTTTGCAAAGGTTAGCAGAAAAGTGAATAATGATAAGTATCATACCTAATCAGCTAATTAACGACAACGCGTACGACCAGATGAATACTGGTGAATATCAGTGAAGAATACCAGTGAACCTCACTGATTAAACCATTGGCGGTATTCCACTGAGTGAGCCAGTGAAATCTCACTGATTTTCAGTGACACACTTTTAGCTATTTCAAACTAGTAAGAATTCACTGGAAATCAGTGAGTTTGCACTATTTCATTTTAAAAGAGTAGAAAACATACTTATACCATTCTGAACAATTCTCCCACTGGAAGTTTTTTATTGCTCAAAATTCGCTCGACTCCCCATGAGCTTGAAGATATAAATGCATGATTTATGCAATGTCTAGGTACAAATTTATAACTTTCGTTGAAATGAAACTGTTCGTATGTAATTTACTCAACCAGGCGTAGAGCGTCATAAACAATATTTCCTGTAAATTTCGTCCAAAAATTCAGAAAATTGGTTGAATTACAGCGTGTTAAAACAAAAAAAAAAGAGAAAAAACATGCGTCTTGTAAAAAACGGGTTTTTCGTGCTCACTTCGAAAACAGAAAAACCTGCAACTTTTTTATACAGAGAAAAAAGATGAAAAAGTTTCTAGGGGCCAACTCCGTTCAGCGAGAAAAATGTATGGATGCTTATAGAATCCGACCCCTCAATTGAAACCTTGTATATGTGCTCTAATACACTTTCACATAACTGACGATTTTTCAAATGATAATTTTAACATGTCAGCTTATCTTTCGTGGCGAGGTCGTTTGTTCATCAAATGACCGGCTTGTCTCGGGTTAAAATAGATTGTCGTCCCTTCCTCTCGTGTCTCGTATACAAGGCCGTTACACGACCAGTGGAACGATTTACAGAGAAAAAAAAGAGACGAGTGAAGCTCGTCGCTGGGAGAAAAACAATAACCGCCTTCCACCAGAGACAACGGGATACAAGTTTTCAGAGAAAAGGGGGGATGAAGGGATGAAGGCGAAGCGGTGCTTCAGAGGGAGGTGAGAGTAAACGAGGTGTCCTGGACAGGATAACGACGAAACAACACGGCTACGACCGTAGGCCAGCCCCCGGTCTAGCCGTGTCTAAGTCCTACTGACAATCTCTACTCGCTGGTCCGGTCTCCGAGTAATTAAGAAAGTTGGGTCGATTCCTCGTTATTATACTCCTCACAGGTCTTGAACCGGAATTTATATCCAATGGGTCCTTCGACCTCGAGACCTTGTCTTAAAAAGAAATTTATTATTGGAATTCTGCGGAAAATTTTAATTAACCCATTTCGTATTCCTTTGCAAGCAAGATTCTCCCGGAGATGTCACCTCCCGGGTCGGAACCTCCTTTTCTTCTTTATTACCGGTCTTCGATTGAAATAGTGTTTCAATCTTACTCTAAGATTTTCAAGTAATTTACTTCCTGCGAATTTAACTTCCTCGAAATTCTGACGAATAGAGCTCATGTGTCAGGTTCATCCTACGTTGAAAAAAATACTTGAAGTCAATGTTTTGAACGGGGAGATAAAAGACAATTTTTATTTTGAAAACTATTCATGGGTCGATGTCAAAAAGTTGCAAAGCGTTTTTGGCTTCTGAATCTTGAAAGCTAATTATCTATATACTAATATAATAAATGATATAATAAATATATATAATATATTAATATTATTATAATTATTATAATATATATATATATATAGTCTTCACCCTTGTACCTATAGAAACCAAATTCTGCAAGCCAAAATCCTTGGGAAATCTCTGTTTCCTATTTAAATTTGACATATGTAGGAAATAATTATTTGGGGGAAAGGGACAGAGATTGTAAAAATTGGGCGATGAGAAGACTTATATGCCCCAAAAAAATCGGACTAAAAGAGAAGCTTACAGTATAGGACTATAAGAAACCAAAGTTTTCTCATATATTTTTTTTTTTAACCAATAATAGCAAAAAAAAGAAAATTGTAACCCTAAGAATTCTATTTTTTGTCTGAATTCTACATCCTTTAATTTAAGCCGTCATTCCTGAAAAAAATCGGACTGAAAGAAAACCTTCTAGTGTAGTGGTAGAAGAAACTAAATTTTCCTCATTTTGTATTATTTTTTAACTAGTAACAGCAAAAAAAAAAGAAAAATGTAACATAGAAAATTTTATTTTTATCTCAATTCTACATGCTTCAGTTTGAGCCATGCCCGAAGAAAATCAGACAAAAAGAAAAGCTTCCAGCATAGGGGCTAAATAACCAAATTTTTCTCATTTTAAAATTTTTGTAGTCACTGATATCAAAAAAAAAATAAAACTGTAACATAGCAAATTTGATTTTTTATCTCAATTCTACACGCTTCAATTTCATCCACCCCCAAGGAAAGTCCGACTAAAAGATAAGCTTCCAGCATAGGGGTCTAAAAAACCAAATATTTATCTTTTTTTTCAACGACAATTTTTTTTTATGTTGAACGTGAGGGAGAAAAAGAAAAATTTGCTAAAATTTGTTTAAAAATTTGTCAGTGTGAGGGAATCATTTATTAGATAAACAATATTCAGTGTTTTCAACCACAAAAGCAAGAATAAATAAATAATGTGTAACTATTTTTGTGTAACTTTGAAAAGATATGCTGGGATTTGCTACTTCCTGGGTAAATTTCTGCTAGTCAAAAAATAATTTGAAACAGAGTTTTTATCTTTTTTAGTTCATAACACTTATTGAGATGTAAGAATAAAAAAATTGCAAGCTTTTAAACGGAAAATCAATATCGAAATTATACATCTTTTGGAATATAATTTCACGATTTCAACATGAAAACTTCATAATATTTGATAATTAAAAATGATCCAGTTAAGAGTGTATTTTTACTCAAAATGAAATGTTTATGCTGTTAATAACATATAAAGTGTTGTGATCAATAATCTGTGTACGCTTTTACGTTGAAAGCTTTACAACGTTCAAAAATGAAAGCACTCAGGTTCATGTACACCTGTTAAAATGGCATTACAAATTGACAATTTTTAGAATTTTAAATTTTGAAATTCACATCGCATTCAATTTTTGATACTGTTTACACAATATTTACAGAATAAAAAATAAGGGAGAAAAAGAGCGAGAATTCCTATCATAGTGTTATTGTTAGGATTTATCGGCAGTTATTGCAAGTGACAGATCTTCGCTCGCGTCTGAGGATTAAAGCTGCTATCCCAGGCGAGATTTAGTTTGTGTACACCAGCATTGTGTTCTGGGCTTTCTCACCACTGGTCATTATTCCAGGATTAAACGAGAATCTTCAGGCCGAGAGGTTGGGTCGATGTCGATAAATACTGCAATCAGATCGTAAAGTTTGACATAAATACTTAACGTACCAACTATACCTTGTTACCTCCTTTATCCTGTATCAGCATGTCACTTCGTGAGCCTTTAATCTTTGCAAAATTCTTTAGAACACCTCCCATATGAATACTTCTTTTATTTTTAGTTTTAAAATGGCTGTGCCTAGTCGTCACGAAAAATTGGGGGTGTTGGAAAAGGGGATAGACTAATCGTCCAGAAAATAGGGTGGGGGGGGGGGGTAATATTAAATTTAAACTTATTTGCAAAATATTTAGACGTATCTAAATGAAAAATGACTGGGAAAGACCGATAGATGAGTGATTTTTTTCAATTGTTTGTAGGAAACCTCTCCAATCATTCCGAATTTCATTAATATGGTATTACATGAAATTATGGAATTTGTAATGAGTTCGGTTTGAAATTCTTTTGAGTTGGGAGATTTCAATTAATAAAATTTCCAATTATGAAATCAATCAGTTTACAATCCGCAATTTTGAATTACATTACTTCTGAAAAATTGGCATTTTTTAGTCTCAGTTTCCAATTGTTGATTTATAAATTAAACAATCATAAAAGGCAGATTTTTACGCTTACAAATTTTTTTAGAAAGAGCTTTAAATTCATCAATTTTGATAGTAAAACTTTCCAGGCCGATTAAAGTTAAACATAATTTGATTAAACATTTGAAAAATTTAACTATATTATCTGAAATTAAATAATAATTAAATGGGAAAACTTTAGAAATTAAAAATTCTACAGACAATGTTCAAAAGTGAACGATTTTTGAATTGAAACGTTCAAAGTTGTTCTGTTTTAAACCGGAAGCCTGAATAGTTAAATAATTGTAAATTTCGGATTGTAGCTACAAGGGACAGCTAGGTTCACCCTAATTCTGTGACCGTAAAACAAATATTGTAAAATCAAACCAGTAAAACTGAACTATATTTGATTAGATTAATGTTTATTTTTGAAACAGCTAACTGTAACTTCGAATCAAGGATCTTTATATATTTGAATTAGCTATGTGGCGTCATGAGTGTCAGATGTCATATAAAATCGAAACTTCACGTACATATTTTTGGTTAGTTAGAAATACGGAGAAATGAAATAAGTTTTAATCCAAGTTTTAAAAAATTGAAAAAGTTTAAAAACTAGTTCTTCTATTATTTCAACTTAGTTTCATTTAAAATAGGCCATTGTAATCTGTTTAATTGGAAGGTAAACTGTTAAATCAATTATAAATTTCAAACCTCTGTTATAATTAATCGTATACCATTAGCGATAATTCAGAGTTCGAACATTATTAATTAAGGTATATAATGTCTTTGTTTCACTAATTTATATATTTCAATCATTAATAATAATACTTACAATAAATTCTGCTGCTAATCCCTGATTTAAACATTTTACCAATATCGTTGGTTTTTTTCTAACAATATTTTTAGCTAGATCAATTATAAATATAGCTAGTTTAGTTATACATTTCTTTCAGTACATTTAGAATGGACAATTTTAAATAAAGTGTTTGAAATTATTTAAAATTGATGTGTATAAAATTGTATGTTTTACAATTGTTAAAAGTTAGCATTTTTCTAATTTAAAGCCTCAATAAATCAGTTTTTAAACTTTTTATTCAGAACTGAAATTGTTGATTTTTCAAAATTGTGAATGTCGATTCGACTATTATGAGTTGTGAACGATTATATATAAATAATTCAACTTTAAAGGATTCCAGTATAGAACGCGGTTTCAATTCACAATTCTCACTTAAAAGGCCTTCAGTTTTAGACAAAGTTTAGAATCGATTTTAATATTTCCAATTGAAAATTAAGTCATTTTGAGCGCTTTTTAGAATTGTAAAAATGTTAAAGGCTTATAATTAAAACTTCTTTAATTTTGAACACTGAAAATAACAAGCCCTTACTTACACACCTTACACGATATATAGTATAGTTTTGGTGCCGGAAAAATTTCTGCGAAACTAATATATTAGGTGTACAAATAAGTTCTACCCGTTTTGAGCAACTTTTTTTGTTATTTATAAAAATCTAACAAAATGCAAGTATTAATTAATATAGTGGCCACTGGCTTCTACTACTTTTCGCGAACGCTCAGGCAATTGATAGACTCCATGGCGAAAGAAAGCTTCATCTTTTGACGCTATAAAGTCATCCACCATTTTTCGCACTTCAGATTAAATTTTACTTTGGTGGTCAGCTAAGCTGTTTTGTATCGACGAAAAAGGTGGTAATCGGACGGGGCAATGTGTGGAGAGTAAGCCAGATACGGCAGAATTCCTCATTTTAATTCTTCTATGGTTTGGCGGACCACGGAACTTCTATGTGGCCTAGCGTTGTCGTGATGTACTGGTCTTCGCCCATGCCCAGAATATGATTTCTTTTCTTTGATTTTTTTCGCAAAACGGTTCAGTTGAAAAGAGTAACATTCGTGAGTGTTACTCTTTTCAATTGAACCGTTTGGAAAAAAAAATCCCAAAAAAGAGATGATATTCTGGGCATGGACGAAGACCAGTACAGCACGACAACTCTAGGCCACATAGAAGTTCTGTTGTGCGCCAAACCATAGAAGAATTGCAATTAGAAATTCTGCAGCATCCGGCTTACTCTCCAGACATTGCCCCGTCCAATTACCACCTTTTTCGCTCGTTACAAAACAGCTTAGCTGAGCACCAAATTAAAATTGAAGCTGAATTTCCAAAAATTGCGGATGACTTTATAGCGTGGAAAGATCAAGCCTTCTTTCGCCATGAAACCCACGAATTGCCTGAGCGTTCGGGAACAGTAGTAGAAGCCAGTGGCCACTATATTACTCAATACTTGCATTTTGTTAGATTTTTATAAATAAAATAAAAGTTGCTTGAAACGGTTAGAAGTTATTTGTGCACCTAATACGTTTATTGAATTTTGGATATTTTGAGTTTGAAATGTTCAATTTACAAAATTTTCAATTTTAAAATTGTGCTGTTTTAAATCCCTCTCAGAAATAACACTTATAATTGTTACACCTTGTAAGTTTTTAGTGTAAAATGTAGAAGTGAACTTAAATTAAGAAAAAAAGAACCTGGATTCAAGTAAATTTTATGCGAATTTCAGAAAACGTATGATTGGATTAAGTTTTTAGATATTGAACTTCTTAAATTCAGACAATTTTTTGATGAATTTAAGGTTAATAAAATTTTTTAGGTGTAACAATAATTACACTAAATTATAAAATTTTATAAGATTAGTGTTTATTTGATTATTATGGTACATATTTCTTTATGTATTTTGAAGCACTGACTGTGAAACTAACCTTTTTTCGTAGCATCATTATTTTCGGAGTTATTCAAGATTTAATGTTCAATATCACATAAAAAATGAAAAATCATATTGTTTGATACAACTTTTTTTTCTATGCTTTTTTAGAACGGTTTTATTTTCAGAGCCTCAAATTAAAAAATTCTAGGATTTAAAAGCTTGAATTTTTAAATTTTAATTGCTGAAAAGAATTTCTGAAAAAAATTGGAAAATGACCGCAAAATATGTTCTTGCATTAGAGAGGCCAGCCTGAAAAAATTGCATTTAAATCTCCTTAACATTAACACCGTAATGCTTAATATATCATCTTATATATAATGTACTTTTTGCCATTTTGCCATCTCTTAACAAATTCTCGAGGGAAATTCGCCAATGTAATGTTCCGTGCTTCATCTCCTTTTTCTTCTACACTTCATGCTTCTCCCTCGAGCAAGAGTGAAAGCAACAAAATTCTTTGGAAACGTAATCCTCTCTAGAAATATGGAATCAGAACGACCTGAGACTAGACACTCTGAAATATAAATGTACGAATTTTACGCATTTTCTCTTCCTTTGTTAAGTACAATCTCAGAAAGACTTCCCAAGTCTGCTTTTATAATAAAATTCGAAATCTGGTCTTTCTAGAAGAAAAGACGTTTCCGTACTAGTTCATGATCTTTTGCCTCATTTTACTCGAGAGCAAAACAAAGCGGCGTCCTTGTCAGATAAAGCAAAAGCTCTTATACGGTACTTTAATTGAGCATTTGTGGTGTTTCGAAGTGTAAAGTTCGGTATTGAGACCGCTCCGGTAAAAAACCTCAATGATGTTATGCAGATCAGTGGATTCGTATGCCACCACGTGTGGGTGAACGATATGCTTCACATGCATACAGTTCGTGAAAGTCCTAACGACACGTGATAAGCCAGAATGTTTCGAAGAAAATGGTAGTTCCAGTTTAGTAGAAAAAAAGTGGAACATTACAATCATAGGCATTCCAAGTATTTTTTTATGCTGCTGCATAGCATTTTCTAAAGATAAAGTGTATGGACCATTCCCAAAAATAGGGTTATTTACAATGTTTTTAGAAATAAATTCCAATATTAATATCCACTGATATTTATTTTAATAATTGTGGGATTTATAATAGAGACTCGAGATTAGAGTACAGATTATTCTTCATTCAGATAACATAAACAAACAATGACAATCAAATAAAATAAGAATAGTAATTAGTGGGTGACGACATCTCATTCGTCTTACTTTCGCCGCAACACTGACTTCGAGCACGATTATGATTCACGAAAAGGAATTTCATCGGCAGGATGTTTAGACTTTATTTGACGTGTAGTGGTCGCCTTGATGTTATGACTTCTTATGCATACTCTCTTCAACCTACGGTACATTAAAGCCTCTAACTTAAACTTGAGTATAAAGTAAACTTCGATAATCTGGATACTACAATCGGCCATCCAGCGTTAACATCTCACCTCAGATGTTGTCATCACTATCGCTCTCAGATGATTCATCACTGGAGAATTGTGTGACTTGGCCCTTCATATTCGCCAATTTTTTCGACACCCTAGCGGTCGTTATGGATGATTCTAGTTATGCGATACGGACCGTGAAACTCGTTATGAAACTTTAGCTTGCCTCCACTTTGTCTTCTTAGAATAGCTACTAAATGACGGTACATATATTTTGTGGCTACTTTTCTTTTCTTATAGTAGGACTTTTTGCTTTATGTTTAGATTTTTGGTACATTTTCTCTTGCTGTTCTCCTAATTTCGTCTTTTGACAATCATCTAAGAGTTTATACCATTTTTTGGGTTTTGATGCTGACAGTTCCATCAAGAGTGATATAAATGTTCTATTAACCCTTTCCACTTGACCATTTCTGCGCGGCATAGCTGTGGTGACACGCACATGAGTAATACCCTCTTCTTTACAGTAGGTTTGAAAATAGGGTGACTTAAAGGCCGTTTCTCTATCTGATATGAATCGCCGAGGATTTACAAAACTCGTTGACTGCTTCTTTAAAAACTGAAAAACTTCGGTAGCGCTTGTAGATTTTGTTGCATAAAGCCAAACGAACTTTGTAAAAGCATCTGTCACAGCGAAAATGTGATTGTAGCTTTTCTTCTTAGAAAGGCACTCCCCTTTTTCAATGCTGTGAAGCAGGCCTTCCTGCTTTTCCTGCTTTCTTTCAGCTAAAATACAGTTTATACAATTTCGCACAAATTTATCATCTTTAGATCGCATTCCTTTAAGCCAAAAGTCTCTTTTTAAAATCGCTTCATATTCATTAATCGCAACATGACCTGGTCCATGCTCTTATCTAACTAGCTGTGACTGCATTGGCTTTAGTACAAGTACTAGCACATCGTCATTGACTATTTTACATGAAAAGACCATTTTTTATCGCAAACCCATCTTTTCCCTAATTTTCGGTCATAGATAATAATTGACCTTGTATATTTTTGTCTTCGCACTGAGCCCTTTATAACCTAGCAATAATACTATCATTGCAATCTTCAATTAACATAACTTCAGGCAATGGATTTTGGCTTGAAGCATCAGCATGTGACATTAGTCAGGCTGGTGGGTGTTCTATGGTATATTTGAATGGCGCGAGAAAAAGTGCCCATCTATGTACTCGCAAGCAAAGATTATTTTTATTCATGGTCATCGTAAAAGCTTGACTATCTGTCACAATCTTAAATGCAATGCCCCAAAGTTAAACTGTAAATTTCTTTAATGCTTTTACCATCGTAAGAACTTCAAGCTCATAGCTATCAAACTTTTCATCATCTTGTCTCGTTTTCCCACTCGCGTAATATGCTGGGTGAAACGCATTATCATCTTTATCTCACTGCATTAAAATCGCTCCGTATCCGTGCTTTTTAAGTGTCTGAAATGCTTGTTGTTCTTCTACTTCAAACTTAATCTCGACATCATTTCTCAATAAATTGTACAACGGACGTGCGATAACTGAAAAACCTGGAATGTTTTTTCGAAAATACCCGCTTAAATCCAAAAAACTTTGAACTTTTTTGATACACGTGGGTGTTTACATTTTTTTACTGATTTACTTTTACCTTCTGATTGACTAATACTTCCGGCTTAGATTATATGCCCAAGATATTCAATTTTTGGTAGTAGAAAACAAAATTTATTTCAGGTGAGTTTCAATCCGAACTGACTGCCTGTCTAACACAATCTTAAGATTTTTCGCACTTGTCTTGTAATCCACGGAATGTACAATCAAACCATCCATATAGCTCAATACAATTTTTTTCGCAACCAAATCTCTAGATATTGCATTTACATATATTTGAAATATATACGGCGAATTGCAAAGACCGAAAGGCACTTTTAAACCTTCATACTACCTATCGGGAACAATGAAAAAAGTATATTTTTGACATTCTTCTTCTAGGTCAACATAAAAACCAATTTTTCAAACCTAGCGTACTGAAAACTCTCGAACCCTGTAGAGAATCTAGTCGATTTTCAATATGCGGAAGAGGATAGCGGTCGCTCACGATTTAGGATCTACGCATAGCCTATAAGAACCGTTTTCATTTTTAGCAAGCACAATCGGACTCGCGTATTCAGATTCTGATGATTGTATAATACCGCCTTCTAACCATTCTTTTATTATTTGCATCTTTTTCTCCCGTGGCCGATTCGTTGCAGAATCTGTACTACTCATTCTCCATATTCAGGATTGGCAATGTAAGTCAAATCGAAATTATCTTTGTCATTAAAAAGATCAACATTGAAAACTCTCTCAACTTCATTATCGTCTAAGTCCTTTTCTGGAATTTACGGTAATTCTTTTATATCTGTAACGACCCCTCCTGATGAAATATATTCTACTATATTAAAAAAATCGTAACCTAGGATAAGTTCTGTTTCTATTAGTTCGTCCAATACTACGTGTACAGTTAATTGATAAAGTTCTCCGCAATCAATTATTTCTGTTGAGAACCGCCTAAAGTCATATTATTTGCACCTACTACTTTGAATTTTAATGATTTTACCCATAACGTATGTGCCACGATCTTTGCATAATTTTGTACGCGAATAAGAGTCAAATCTGAACCTATATCAAGCTATCCGTGCTGTTCTTCAATGGCAAGCACTGTCTTTAAACGAGTAACTAATTTTATGTGTTACCCAACGTCTTAATTTTTCTTTTCTTGAGTTCTTCTTTCAATTCTGTCAGCTTTAAAGAATCAACTTTACCAGGCAAGAGTTTGTCTGCATCTTCACCGTTTTTACTCATTTTATTAACTCAACCTTTCACAAATTAGTAATTAGTAATTATTAACGTCTTAACCGTCTTCCTTTTGCCGCAACACTGACTTCGAGCACGATTATGATTTCTGAAAAGGAATTTTATCGCCAGGATGTTTAGACTTTATATGAAGTATAGTGAGCAATTCCATGTCAAATCATCTGAAGAATTTCAGCTATTGTTTGTAATTTTGATGAAAATTCTAGAATCCGTTCTCTTAGGTGTTGAAAGAAAAACCCCAAAATAATTGTTGAAAAAATCAAAAAACTTAGGAGATATTCCAAATTGAAACTTTTGGTCCTTTTTTCTCAAACTTTCATAACTTTGGTGATTTTAATGATATTAAGGTCTATTTTTTGTAAATTAGTCGTAATAGGATGCATTTTTGAATAATTAAAAACATACGCCAAAACCACGAAGAAATAGTGAATAGACTATTCCTTCGTGGCTGAAACGATGCACGCGAGGTGAGAACCCATGTAAAAAATAGACGAACAATAGTAGAATATTATAATCGTATGCACGAACTTCACAGTTCAGACTCTCGGACGCTGGGCATACCATGCCACGGCGTACGTTCGGAATTATTTCTCGAAAACTAAGGGAGATCCAATTTTGATATTTACAGGACTTGTAGTGGACATTTTAAGCTATGTATATAAAAAAATAAAGAAAATAAAAAGAGGGGTTTTTTCAGAAATCACCACAGTTATGAAATTTTAAGAAAAAAAGGACCAACATTTTCAATTTTGAATATCTCCTAAGTTTTTTGATTTTTTTAAAAATTAGTTTGGGGTTTTATCTTTCAACACCTAAGATAACGGATTCTAGAATTTTCATCAAAATTACTACCAATAGCTGAAATTCTTCAGATGATTTGACATGGAATTGCTCTAGTGGTTGAAGCTTGAACTTGTTATGCATACTCTTTTAAACCTACGGTACATTACAGTCTCTAACTTGACCTCGATCATAAACTAAACTTCGATAATCTGGATACCACATTATTATTACTTATAAGTAAATAAATAATAAAATAAATCGTTTCTGAAATTCTGCTTGAAGAAATTACCGTTTCAGGATGAGGATACTGAAACATCTTTCAGGTTAAATCAAAAAAATATTTCAGACCCGTTTTTTTTGGAAAAGATAGATCATGATCAGGGTGGGAAAACCCTGACAATCAATGAAAACTAAACGAATTTTGTTGGTCAGGGAAAATCAGGGAATTTTTGTAAGAAGCATGCACTTTAAGTAATTGTCAAGAATGATATCAGGGGTGCCACATAGTCACCTTTAGTCACTTTCTTTCTCAAATCACCCTTTAGTCACTTTTTCAAGATGAAGTTAATATATTTACTTTTTAAAATGAGAGTAATACTTTATTCACTTTTCTTGCAATAAATTAACCCACGTGTTAACCATTATTGAATTCAGGTCCATACCTGTTTCTGAAATTTTTTGAATATTTTGGAAGTTTTTAGAGTATTTTAAAAGATTTTAAGAAATTTTCAATACATTTGAATAATTTAAAGGGATTTCAAAGGATGTTAAAGATTTTAAACTATATTTAAAAATTCCAAGAAATTTCCAAGAGCTCTAAAAAGTTTCAAGGGATTTCAAAAAATTTCAAAGGATTTGAAATATTTAAGGGCATTTTAAAAGATTCGAAGGGTTTTTTAATAGATTCCAATAATTTCAAGGGATTCCAAAGGATTTTAAAGATTTTAAGGTACTTACAAAAATTCCAAGGAATTTTCAAGAGCTTCAAAAAGTTTCGCAGCATTTCGAAAATGTTTGAAGGATTTGAAATATTTTAAGGTATTTCAAAAGATTGCAAGGAACTTTTAATAGATTTCAATAATTTGAGGGTATTCCAAAGGATTTTAAAGGTTTTAGGGCATTTCTAAAACTTTCGATGATTCTTAAAGAGCTTAAAAAAGTTTCAAAGAATGTTGTATTGGTTTTAATAATTTGAAGGGATTTCAAAGTATTTGAAATATTATAGGTTATTTTAATAGATTCCAAAACAGTTTCCAAAAATTAAATAATTTCAAGAGATTTCTAGGAATTTTCTATGATTTAAAGGGATTTTAAAAACTTTTGATGCGGTTGTAAAGAGTTTCCTAGAATTTCGAAATATATGGAACGATTTTACAGGACTTACAAATAAGGTTTTGAGGCATTTTGGAAGATTCCACTGGATTTTAAAAGATTTCAGATGATTTAAAAAACCCGTGTGGAAAAATTTCGTGACGCTGTACTGTTTCTGTCCAGTCCGCCTTGAGTCGACACTGGCGATCCACAGTGTGACTGTCCAGTGGCTAGACTGGGATGTAACGCTCGGATCGACTAGTTTCTAGACAGATCGGCTATTTTGATAAAAAATAATTAATAATTAAATAATATAATTATTTTTTATGCTATAAAAGTCCAATATATAGATTTTGCAGTTAATTAAAAATATAAAAAAAGTTTTTGTACAAGAAAAAAGAAGAAATGAGTTTCCGCAAATCTCTTGTACATACGCCGGGTGTCGAACTTCTGATGTAACTTCCTATTATATTGTTGTAACTTTGTCCCGTCGCCTTAACACCTCGGCCATCTAAAAGTTAAATTTTTTTCATTTTTGTCGGATATGAATTTCAATTCATTACATCCTAATATTTATTTAAATAAAACATGAACAATTTTTAAACATTAAAAGTGCTTGATGTGAGAATACATAATTTAAAAAAATAAACTTTGTATGATTTTCTTGCGGTTAGGCTACGAAATAATGATTGTTTATTATTTCAAATAATTAATTCGTCAGGCTTAATTATCATTCAAGCAATCAATAAATAATTAAAATAAATTGAATACATCATTTATGTTAAAATTTGATTTTCTGGAATATCATCAATATTATACATAGCATTATACACATTATAATTATTATAAATCCAATATAAATTTATTATAACTTGACTATATAATTTAATTTAATTAAACCCTTATTGTTCACTATCTTAAATATGTAATAGTGTACAATTAATTATTGCTTAAGAATTTGTGCAATTGTGTATTGTAATTTCCTAAATCTTTGATTCAAAAATGATTATTTTCTGTATTCACCTCTGTAATTTTTGTTAAAGTCCAAACCGTGATTCTATCTAGAAACTAGCTAAAATCTGGACAATTTTTATATATTCAAATTCGTAACGAACTCCTAGATAGCGCCAAGACTGGGACCAGACAGCAGAAAGTTTTGAATAAAACACGTAACAAAACTAGACAGCGCCAGTGTAGCGCCAGGCTAGTATTGCGTGAATAGACCGGCTTGAGAAAAACTGTACTGGCTTTAGCATGATTTAAGACTGCCACGAAATTTTTCCACACGGGAAATTTAAAGGATTTCAAAAGCTCTCAAGGTATTTTAATAAATTTTCCGTGATTTCAGCGAATATTGTCAGATTTCATAGAATTTCACGAGATTTAAAAATATTTTAATCGATATCAAAGAATTTATTCACAAGAAGTGAGGGATTTCGTAGGGTTTCAAAGTTTCGAAGAATTTTTCACATATTTTCGGCAATTCATTTGAACTCATTTGGAATTCACCCTGAGTTCACTTTTATTCTACTGACATTAATGGAATTTTTTGGATTTTTTAAAAATTACTTTAAATGTTTTGAATGCTTTTACATTTAACTTAAGTTGTTTTGAAGTCTTATGAATCTAATTATTTTGAATTCCTTTAAATTCAAAATAGCATTAGTTACATTACTAATGCATATTAGTTATTTTTGTCACTTGTCTGGGTTAGAAATTAGATGCTTTTGGACAGTTTTTCGGTTTATATAGGTCACCTGTTCACTTTTTTCAAATAAATTGGGCTGTGGCGGTCTTGAGAATAATAAACCAAATTATAATTTTGTTCTTTAAATATTAATGGTCAAGGAAAATAAAAAATTATTTAGGAAAAAATCAGGGAGATATCTGCAATACAAGCGCAATTCTCAAATACGAAAGATTTCCGATCTACAAGACCTTTCAAATTTGATCAGCTTAAGTGGAACAATTTAAAGTGGAATATTTAACAAAGGAAATCCATTCAAATTATACAATTTTAAAAACAAGATGAAACTATAAAGCTGTCAAATTAAAGTTATCATAATCAAATCGTTTTCAGTTTTCAGTTTTGAGTTTTTAGAATTTAAAATATATGTATGATTGAATCATTTGAAGTTGGCACCCACATGATATAGCTTTATATGTTATGAGCGTTAAATACAAAAATTGTAAAATCGAACAATTTCAAAACTAAAAATTGAAAATTGACAATCTACACATGAAAGCTTTTCAAACTGCAAAATGTTGTATTCGAGGCCTTCAAATAAATTAATGAATTTCGAAATATAGCACAACTTATTCAAAGGCAGTATAATTTCAAAAAATCAAGACTTCAAAAAATCAAGACTTCAAAAATAATGTTTAATACTCAATAATGTATGTTAAAAATGAACAAATTAGCAGTCAAAGATTACAAATTGAGCTATTTAAATTTAAGACAGATATGAAGACTTTGTGATTTTACAATTGTATAATTTTAAAAGTAAAAACAGTCAAAAATAATATTATGGAAATGAGTCCTACAAAAATAAACAATTTCGCAGTTCAGCCGTTCAATAAGTTGAGATTTAATGACTTTAGAATTGATTGATCTAAAAATCAAGATTACATTATTTAAAAATGAAGTAATTAAAATTGAGTCCGGATCATGCAAACCCCCGGCAAGTCACATTTACGCCAAGTGACATTGCGGCATCTCTCATTCAGAAAAAATGTATAGTCCCAAAAAAATTAGCAGAAAGTAGTAAGGGACTTAAATTATTTCTGTGAGCAATCACAGCTGTGTCTTCCCACCCCGCACGGGACGTTGGAAAGGGGTAGGGGTGTAAAATACATTAGTTTTTTATCAGAGGTATCTTCCCGCACTTTTGCCAATTTTTTCTGAACCAAATATTTTTCGAAATGAGAGTTGTCCCGATGTGACTTTTCGCAATGTTACTTGCTGGGGGTTTTCATGACTCAACCCCTTAACATTACATGTAGAAACTGAAGGCTTTGCAAATTGAAAATTAAAAATTTAAGCCTCTGCGCTTGAAAACTGCAATATTGTCAAGTTCCAGTATTTATCACTTGAGGCAATTAAAATTAAACGACTTTATAGGTCAGGCTATAAGCTGCCATAATTAGAAATTAAAGAAATTGAACAAAATTTAAGACTTGAAACTAAAGGTTCTAAAATGTAAATATTATTTCAAATGTTTATATCATAAAAAATTGTACAATTGTAAATTAGCTTTCAGATATATTGATTTAACCATTCTTTACTTTTAGAAAAAAAAATCATTGATGTGAGACAAATTGCTTCTCTAAATATAAACCTCTCATTCGCAGAAACAAGAGCAGGATAAATTTGAAGAAGACTGAAAAACATTACCCAATAATTGAACAGTCCCTTAAAAGGATTCTATTTTCGCTGCTCTAAATTTGTCCGGAAATTTTGAAATTAAATTGCCGTGCCTCGAGAGGTAAAAGCTGTAAAGTTAAGAGCATTAAAATTAAATTATCCAAAGTTGAGAGCATCCGAAGTTAAAAGCATTATACGAGTTAAAAGTATGTGAAGTTAAAAGCACCTTTTGATAAAGATCGTATCTTTGATATTATAACACAAATTACGAAGCCTTCAGTATTGCTTGACATTTTCCTTGTTGATTTTAGTTGACTATATTTCAAATTTAAAAGATATCTGATAATAGCTTAACGTCAGATAAATGATTAGAGCAGCCACAAAGTTCGAACTATATTATTCCTGGAGGGTAAGTGTACATAATTTTGTGGTTAGAGCGTTAGAGGTAGCTTGTAAGTTTGTAGTGACCTGAACTGCTGACCACCAAAGGCAGTTCGAACAGTAACCAAATGTTAAGGGAACCACAGACTTCACAGTGTTACGTAATACCCTTAAAATGTATTATCAAGGAGAATTATTCAGGGCGTAATGCTCGTTCGTGCTCGCATATACCTATAATTTTCGCTTTGTAAATTCATAAGAAGACTCTTTGTAAATTGCAAAGTAGAATTACGCTTATTCTTCAAAATGTAGAAGTATTTTATTTTCCTTTCTATCAAAGGAATATTGTGAAAGGAGGTTTGAATTCACTTCTCATTTAGGGGCCGTTCAAAAACTACGTCACACTTCCAGGGTGAGGGGGGATTAATAGATTTTGTGAGGATTTGTGAATACGCAGAATATGACATCACACATGAATAATATATAAGTATGAATAATAATTTCTTCAAATGCTTGAAAAATGAAAATTAGTGATTTTATTTTGCAAGTAAATCATATAAATACAAACTCTTTCCCCTATTCCTCTCTTTTTCTCTTTTTCAAAAAGAATTCCTCTTTTTCCCCTGTTTTCAAGAAACTTGCACTTTGCTTCATTTTTTCGCCTGAATGCGAAATAAATTAATAGTACTCATTAATTGTTTGGTTGAAAATTCCACTACTTGGTTGAAGTTTGAACTATTTTGTTAAAAATTAATTGTATCAGTTTAAGGTTCAACAGTTTCTTTGAAAATTCTTTTTTTTACGTTAATATATTTAACGAAAATTTATCTATTCCATTTTTGGTTGAAAATTAAGCATTCTTAGTTGGAAATTTAACAAATTGGTTAAAAACTTATATATTTTTTTGTAAATTGGTCTTTTTTGGTAGAAAATTCTTCCTCTTCATTAAAAATTCAACTAATTGGTTGAAAATTGATCTACTTTGTTAAAAATTAATTTTATTACTTTCATTTATCTTTTTGGTTGAAAATTTAACTATATTGTTGAAATTTTTTTTTTATATTGAAACTCTGTAGCTTTTAGTTTAAAATGCAACTATTTGGTTGAAAATTAAAAATTTTAATTTTTAAAAAACTTTAAAAACTTTTGACTATAAATTGGGACAGGGGTTCAAAAGGAAATCAAGGAAACGTTTCTAATTTTTGATTAACGTGAGTCTTATTTCTCATAAAACATAAAAAGAAAGAATAAACCCTGATGGCAATCTATTTTCATAATAAATTACAATGAAGGAGAAGAATGTGAAAATTGTAATTTTTGGTACACCGAATTCATATCAAATCAAATCGGGCAGGCAGTCCATGGTCAAATCACATAATTATTGCTTACTCAAATGTTACAGTGCAGGGCAATTTATCAAGGAATATACTCGTTAAATTAAGACGCATTTAGAAAAAAAACACGAAAAAAAACGGTTGAGTTTTTGAGTAAATTGACTAAATATTTTCTCAAAAACAACCGCCATTTTGTCAGTTTTGAACTCCTTGAAATTTCATAATGGATTTAGAAATGTAATTCACGTTTCCAATTTTTAAAATTCAAACACTCATGATTTTGATCAAAAAAATTTGGCTAATCGGTAAGATACGTGTTGTTTTATTCCCGTTGAAAAATAACATATTTGAGTGACAAATGATTCTGTTGCTTGAGCATGGACTAAGTGCCTGATTTGAAATTTATTTAGTCTGTAGAAGTTTATAATGACTTGTGAAATTACTTGAAATTGAAATCTTAAATAATTTGTCATGCCTTTCGGAAGCTTGAGTGAAAACGTCTATTTATAACACCAGAAAATTAATAATTAGTCATATTAACATAAAATATCATGTTCAAAAGTTGCCAAATTCAAAAATCTACTAACTTATCTGCGCATGCTTTACTTTTTTGTACGCTCCGTACATATAACGGACGTCATCATAATGTTCACTCATTCAAATGTAGTATTCCAAATCAGCACTTTCAACCAATTTTCAATAAATACCAAATAATAAACAAATAATAATAAATAAAAAATAAATAAAATAAAAATAAATATAATTTATTATTAGTATTAGTATTAATTCGAGAGTAAAGGCTGCTGAAAAGTCGATAAATTCACTCCATCTAGTACGGCGGCTTCCATTCGAATATAGCGATTTCGTACGTCCAAGCGGAAGCACAATCAAATATTGCTAAACGTTTATATTGAAAATATTAATTTTCAACGTTTTAGATTAAAATTATATGTTTTTTTTCAATATAAAATAATAAATAGTCTCATTTGTAATTTTTTACTTTTTACGGCTTAAACTTGATTTTCAATGTCAATTTCATGCCCTCAAACATAAGCTTCTTTCATTTTGAACGTTTTAATTAAAATTTGCTTTGAATCCTCCAAATAAAAAATTCTTCATCGCTTAAAAATTAAAACTAAGATTTGAATAATAAATCATTTATACATGCACTCTGACGTTTCCACTAGTTTTTTTACGATAACTAATTTGGAATCGAGATTTGTAAATTACAACATCCAAGTCCGTTATCTCATTAATCATCCAGTCACCAGTTTACGTCAGTTTTATCGGGTTTGACATTTCCGAGTTAATGAATTTTTAATTTGAAAACGGAATTGCATTAGGGCTTGTGATATACGTTACCCAGCGTGGTTCAAATCGCGATAAGACCATGAATAAAGCAACGAATAAATCCCGTAAATGGTAAGTGTCGTGTATTTGTATTTGTGTTTATGTGACATATATATCAAATCAATAAACTTGTTGGTGCATCGGAAATTACATCTGATTACTGATGAAATTATTTCAGCCGGATAATGCGCTGATATATATATATATATATATATATATATATATACTGAGAAATCAATGTTTATTTTTCTTCTGGGAATCACAGGACATTAAATTATTATGAAAGTTCTTTGTAACAGCAAAATTTCTACCTATGAAAATGAATAAGTGAATAATTAGCTCCCGGTCACTTTTATTGACAAAAAATTAATCAATCTTCAATTATCTTTCACTAAAGGAAAATAATTTTCCTTATTTAGGACGTAATGAGAAACGATGTTTTTTCGATATCGTTATTAATCATGATCATGCTCCAGATTGCGGGTCACCCTAAACATATCATATACTAAACCCTAAACATATTATATAGATACATCAACCCTTCTAGAAGAAAAAAAACCTAAGGTGAAGATACGTTCTGATAAACGACCGTGTTTACCACGGGGCAATTTTCGCTTGTGATTTCTTTTCTCGGAAGGTGTCAAGCCAATCTAATCCCGGGACTCGAGATTTGGGGTCTAATGTTTTTCACGATTAGCGAAGGTTCGATTAACGTTTCGATCATTCGGAATCGACAGAGTGCTCGTTCGAAGTCTTTAGAAGTCTTAAGTTGGGATATTGATCTGAGTCCTTCTATCCATGTAGTTTATAGCTTCTTTTTATCATGGTATTTAGAAATTCTAACGATTTTAGTAAATTTCTTAAATGTTAGAGAATTTTATTAGATAATAATATTAATGGAATCTAGTTTTCGATAGAAAATTTCAAAAACTATGATATTTCTTAAAAGAAAAATGTCTAAAGAGGTAGTGAGAAGAATTTTCTTCTCTTACTGTTTTAATCTCATTACAGGATTTTCTATTCAAAACCTTGGATGAATAAGAGTTGTTATTGACCTTTACGAAGGGAGGTATTATCCGTTTTTAGGTATTTTTGTTGACTGTTTTTAGGAGGTTGTTATTGACCGTTGCTAAAGACTGTTGTTTACCGATGCTGCAGATATTATATACTATTTTTTAGGCTTGTTACTGAGCGTTGTTACGGTATTTATTACTAGATTGTTTCTGTCAATTTCTAGGGATTGTAATGAATTTTGTGAGAGGTTTTTCTCAATCGTTGCTAAGGTTGTTATCATTAATTGCCAGGGGTTGTTCTTATTGTCCATTACTAGTGGTTTTCAATGCCAGTTTATTTAGACGCTTGCAAAGGCTGTTATTATCAGGATGTCTATCTTACCAGGAAATCGAGAAAAGACGGGGCATTTTTTTCACCAGGAAAAACCCGGGAATTGGATTCAGTGATCTGGAGTTTTTAAATAAATATGTAAATTAAAAGTAGTTTTATATATTTTATTACACTAATTCTAAACTGGAACAAGGAATTTGTGAAAAAATCATCATTCTCTCTTGGCATAGGGAATCTTCCAAAAGATTTACAATTCTGACTTGGAGCAGTGAATTTTCTAAATGAACTATATCTCTAAGCTGGCACAGGGAATAAGTAATAGAAGTATAAAAAAATCACGTCAAGAATTACAGTTATCCAGACTTGGAAAAGCAAATTTTCGAAAGGAGATATTATGTTTATTTTGCGACATAGAATTTCAGTAAAGAAATATAATTTTGAGTTTGGGTCGAGGAATTTGTAAGAAAAATTATAATTTTCACTTCTGAACAGAGAATTTCATAGAAAATTATAATTTTGACTTCGGGAATGGCAACTTCCGCAAAAATTTAGAATTTTGACATTGAGATAGGGATTTTTCTGATAAAATTATAATTCTGAGATTGAAGTAAGAATTATTTCCGTAAATAATTATAATTATCATTTTAGGTGCAGCTTAGCACAGAAAATTTCATTAAGAATTACAATTTTCCCTTTCATGAGAGGGAGTTTCCGTGAAGAATTATAATTTGTCTCAAAACAGGGAATTTTTACATGAAAGGGGAATTTTATAAAAAAAATTAATTCTCGTTTAGAAGAAGGGAATTAAAAAAAATCCCTGCTCCAAGTCGGAATTCGTCACAATTTCAAATTTCCTTCTTCCAAATTTTGGAAAAAGGGTGTTACTATATTTCTGAATTATGGGAGAAAATTTTTTAAATATGTATATTTCTTACTTGGAACAGGGAATTTGAGAGAGAATAATAATTTTGTCCTGGAACAAGGAATTTTTACATGGAATGGTAAATTATGGAAAATAATTTTTATTCTAATTTTTTAAAAAGGGTCTTTATAAAAACAGTCCCTGTTCTAAGTCAGAATTTGTTAGATTTTGAAAAATCCTTGTTCCAAATCAAAATTATTTTGAATTTGAAAATTGTTTCCTTCAAACATATAAAAATTTGCTAGAATTTGAAACTGCCCTCATTGAAATTTTAGAAAAAGGGATTTACTATAATTATTTATAAATTATAATATGAAATGTTGTAAATAAATATGTATAGTTCTCATTTGGAACAGGGAATTTTCGAAAATAAATGTGAATGAAGCATGCTCTACAATAGTGTATAACACGCCACTTGTCATAAGAGGCATCTAATATGTAAATATAGGTGCAAAATGATCCTTCTGACAAGTGGCGTATAATACACAGTTTTAGAGTACCCTTTAATTGTGACTTGAAACAGGGTATTTCAGTAGAGAATTATAATTTTTACTTCGGGATGGGGAATTTTCCTAAAGCATATTATATCATAATACTAGGAAAAAGGAATTTTTGACATTGAAAGGGAATTTCTCAAAATAATTTTAATTCTGATTTAGAAGAAGTGAATTTGAAAAAAAACTTTGTTTTTCTTCACTGTTGCTAAGGTTTTTATTGTACATTGCCAGGGGTTGTTATTATTGACCATTATTAGGTGTGGGTAATGTTGCTATTATTTGATTCTAGGAGTTATTATTATTGTATATTGTTGGGGGTTTTCATTTATAGTATCCAAGAGTTGTATAGACTTTCAGTAAACTTTTAGCTTGACCTTTGCAGAGGTTTTAATTATTGTTTGTTACAAGAGGTTGTTATTATTCATTGTTGGAGGTATTTAAGGGTTTTTATAGCTTGGTTGTTTTTTTCCGTCTCTAGTGGGTTTATTGATTTTTTACCGATGGTGAGGTTGTTATTTATTACTAGGAGTAGTTATTATTTTGCATTGCTAGGGGCTGTTATTTCCAACTGCTGATGTAGTTATTATTCGTTGCTAGGACTTATCATTATTATTGTCTGTTGTTAGGGATTGTTATTTATTGTAGTGGACATAGGGTTTTTTTTAGTCTCTTATTTCTAGTTCCTCAGTCTTGACTTTTATTCAGAGTTTATCTTGATTCTTGCAAAGGTTGTTACTATTGTCCATTAATAAAGATTGTTATTACTCATCGCTAGGAGTTGTTATTAATAGCTGCTTAGCTTTGTTTGCAGCCATTTGTAAGGATTTTATTGCTTTTTGCGATGGATATATCTTGACCGTTGTTAAGGTTGTTATTAGTTTATATATTTTAATTTTATTGTATATCATTATATTATTTTTATATATATTTACGAGAATTATTATATTGAATTTTCCTTGGGTTTATTGCCCGATTAGAGGATTATAAATATTTAAATTAATCATCAAATAGTCTCAAATTTATATATCTGCATTGATTGGAAGAGAATTTAAATGAAGGTATAAAACACAAGAAAAATATTTTATGAAAATATAATGAAAATTGTAGTAAGTGCTAGATGATAGCAATTGATTTTAGAGAAGAACTTTGAGATAAAAGTAATAAAGGTTAATCGAAATCATTGGAAGTAACGCAAGCGCGTTAGTTCTGAAAGTCTTTCCCTGCAGGGTCATAAAATCAAGAAAGTGCCCCCTGTTTCGCGTCCCAGTTTGGTCAACGGCACATTTCCGTTTTAGGGTCCATTTGGACTGAGTGCCGAGGGAAGACTTTTGTGGTTAAAGCAACAAAGGAGTACCTTTAGCGTAAATCGTGTAAGCATCGTAAAACTCTTAACCATTTGGTCATTCGTTTGCCAAAGAGTCACTTTTGAAATTCGATACCCAGGATTATTCAAGTTAGTTCGAGGACTTTACAGCTGTTCACGTCACTGACCGCGTTCTGGGGATTAGCAACTAATGCGATCATATAAAGTGGCTTACAAATAGGATATAATTCACTCTTTCAATCACCTGAATTGCGTGAAGAGATAGTGCGAACTCATCACTATAGAGAAAATAGGTTAAAAGATTTATATTTGAACGCAAATGCAAGTTGAAAATGATGTTACAAATGTTGTACTAATTAATTTCCGTTTTCGTCAATTATTCAAGCAATCAAAAATACAATTAGGTAATTACAAATATTCTTTTGTATTCCTTTGTATTCAAGGAGAGTATAAATTCATTGAGTCTATTTCCAAAAAGTCACTTATTATTCATCAAATCAGGTGCACATGCAGATTGCAGGTGATTTGTTCTGAAAATTAAGTTGGTATTGATGTTCTGACACACTCAGTATCTACATTGGTCAAATTATAGCTGTGAATAACTAGAATACATTATATGATCCTTGTTTAAATCATTTTTTATCGATCGACTGTGGAGAAATTATTATGTTAGAAACGTTTATTTTATTCTTGGACAGTTCTTGGAGAACCATCTTCTGGCTGCTGCCAATAACTTCGTAAATTATGCATGATGCGAAGGCTGAACTACAGAGTGGACAGTAAAGAGGGGTAAGGTTAGGTGATGTAGGTCACGAGACGTGCCTTGTGTCTATGCAAACCGTAGTAGACCTCCTGAAGAGAATTCAGGTACTGGTGGCAAAAGTAAAGTTAGGTTTCAGAATTGAAACCAACCAGAAAAGCCTGGTTAGCATCTTGTTAGTAATTTATTAAAATTGAGATAAAAATCCTCTGATATCATGGCTGTCTATGAATTTACAATGAGCTTTATGTTATGTTAAAATTTCAAAATTTTAGAAAAATGAACAGACCTATTGGAGATGATGAGTATGATGATGATTATGGGGACGATATGAATTTAATAATAATTTGTTGACCTAAATCTCGAATCTATTTTTTTGAAATCAAGTTGCCTACTTCAATCCTGGAAAAAACTTTCCGATCAATTCTAGGTATTGTCCAGGTATCTCAAGATCTTACGAGGTATATTTAAATTCGTTTAAACAATCGACTTGTAATATGTATGCAATTTCGCGATTCTATTATAAATATTGTTCTTTCAGGCCTTGTAAAAATGACACACTAAAACAAATGAAGTTATGATAAAAATTTTCATTGTTCAATATAAGATGCAATAAAATGTACACCAGTGCAGTGGGTTTACGTGAGTTTCTAGGGATTTAATTATAATATGTTTAATTTAGAAAGTTCTGACAAATTATATTTTAAGATGTTTCTAAATATATTACGCCACATACTAAAAATGTTGTGCATATTTAACATGATTAATATTTGTACGTATTTCCCCTGCAGAAACAGGGGGAAAAAGGGGGATTTTTCACGAAAATAGGGAAATATATTCTTTTTGGTAAAATTGATTCGGGTACTATTTTAAATTAACGAAGTGTCTCGCCGTCCCGAAAATCGGGACGACTAGACGCAGCCCCAAACTGAATTTAAAACGCTTCACAATCGCAATATTTCAAGTAAAGATATTCGATTTTCAACATGATAGGTGAATCTTGATCAAAAAGATAATTTTCTTTTTAAAGAATTTAATTTTCAACCATTTAGTTGAATTTACAACCAAATAGATAAATTTTCAACGAAGAAGATTAATTTTCCACCTACAAAGATAAATTTTGGAAAAAAATTGAATAGTTAAATTTTCAATTGAAAATTTTTTTAACTAAAGAGATGAATTTTCAACTAAAATGGTGGAATATTCAACTGGATTAGTTGAATCCTTAGTAAAAAAATGTTTATTTAGAAAAAAAAACGAATTAAAAAAATAGTTAAATTTTCAATTAAAATGATGAATCTTCTACTAAAGAAATTAATTTTAAATTAAAGAGTTTATCTTTTCAACCACGTAGTTGAATTTTGAACAAAGAAGATTGATTCTATACCAAAAAAGTTTAATTTTCAACAAAATACGTGAATTTACGTTCAGAAAAGCTTTATTTTTAACGAAAAATTGTTTCAGTTACGAAAATCAATTTTCAACAAAACAAAAGCAAAATTTCAACAAAATAGTTAAATTTTGAAATGGAATAGTAAAATTTCGTTTTCAAAAAATGAATTTTCAACAACAAAAAATGAATTTTCAAAGAAAATTGTTAACTTTTCAATAAATTGTTTGAATTTTTAACCTAAGAATATGAATTTTCAATTAAGAAAGATTTCTTGGTCAAGAGACAAAAAAACCTCAACCAAAATGTTGAACTTTCAAGCAAAACGATTAATTTTCAACCAAGAAGATTATTCAACTAAAAAAGATAAATTTATAACCAAAAATAGAATAGTCAAATTTTCAGGTGAAAAAATTAATTTCCAACTAAAAAAAGAAACAAATTTTCAACTAAATAGTAAGTTCAATCATTTAAAGCTATTTTTATAAATAAAAAAACATTGCTATTCAATTTCATTCCATAATTTAAAAAAAAAATAGCACGCTCTCAAAAAAATTCCCTGGCATTTCCAGATTTTCCAGGCTTTTCAGGTGAGTAGACACCCTAAAAATCCCATGAATGAATTTATCAATGAAAACGTGACTTGTTAACATTTTCAATTTGAAGCAACACCTAATAAATAAACCTGGTCCATTTTGTCGCGTCTCTTTTAACAGCTATTAAATGCTTCGGGAAAATCGATGTAGCTAAAAACAATTTTTCTCCAATGGTGAGTGCCCTACCAGCAATAATTTTTTTACGAGGTCGAGTGGATTACGCTTTGATCGCGAATGGACGAACGTACTATACTCTGAAAAAGGAAAATTGTGCGTTCATTCCCATTTTTAGTGTAGGCAATTGGAGATTTATCGACTTCTGAAATTCCCTCTTTGTCCCTATTTCCTTTCTGAGTCGGTTGTATTCATTTATGTCTCTTTTTATTTCACTTCTGTGCCCTTCTGGAGGATGTAGCCCATTTTAAGACACCTACGTTGTGCAGCGTGTGTGTCATACATACATTAGCGTAAACACGCTACGCGAATTATGCGCTCGTCTATCAACGTTCCGTTTCGTGGAAACTTGGAACGAGCGAAATATACTAGCGGATGTCTACCAAGTCTATTCATGAATAACTATGGTAGCGTGCCTCTGTTACTGACTGTGTTTGTATAATTCTCTATATGTGTACAAAATGCTCATATTTGCACACAGAAAAAAAGATTTGCTCATTGAAACGTGAATTTTCATCACTTCTCAACAAAAAATTGCCTTCTTTTTTAGACTGAGTGCTGTGTGTGTACCTGTGTGTGTCAGTGTGTGCTTGCAGTGGCTATACCAGACGTTTGTAATTTTATTCACGCAATCTATTTTATGTATTCGAAGCTCTCGGTTTTTATATCACTGCCAGCCGTGCCAGGCACGCCTCTTCACGGAACCAATATATTTCATTTTGGACCCATCATTTCATTCGAGTACGGGCAAAACACTTTCCGGTACACAGTTACATCCGCACGTAAAAGACGGGAGCTCGTCCCTTTCAATTCCTATGAGCTTTTTTAATTCATTTTACTTTAGAACTCATTTCGTGAGATTTACACAAAACGTTTCATGAAGCAATTTTTTTCTCCCTGTAAATCATGCAAAGCTACTACTTTTCGGGATAAATGATACAGTTAATGAATGTCAAAAATAACCATTTTTGTTTAACATATTTTGCAATTGTTTAAACAATTTATATTTATATAAATTTTTTCCACCAAATCTTGAAAAGTTAGTATTTTCTGGAATTATTAACTCATTTAATGAATCCCAGGTGAAAAAGGTATATATAATGTACATATAGTGGACAAAACACTGATATTTTTAATTTGTTTTATATAGAAAAATTCATAAAACAAATGAAAAATATCATAGGCTTGTCCACTATACAATATCATTTTTTCACCTGGGATTTTAAGAATAATTTTTTTTTTTTGAGGATATTTGGGAATTATTTAAACAATTTTCATAACAATTTCTTCCCTGTAAATCGTGAAGAGTTATTATTTTCTGGAAGTAATGACGCAGTTATGAATGTTAAGAGTGATATTTTTTGTGAAACACAGTCGCTTATTGATCAATATTTTTTTATAATAACGAAATCAATCTGAAGAAATAACGTAGCAAAAAAAAAGTTAAAAAAATGATTATTGTTCAAAAGTTTAGGGTATACGCTCTGAGATGAAAAAATACAGAAGAACAAGCGACTTAGTGTAAGATATTCAAAAAACTAGAATTTTCTCCACTTTTCTATGAAAAGGGCCAAGTGAATGATTATTAATTGTTTTTTTACAACTTTCCTAGGTCATGTCACAAGTTGAATTCAAGGTACGAAAGTTGAGAAATTCTTGCATTTTTTTCAAACTTCTCACGTGGTATATTCTGACTTCTTTTTTGAACGAGTAATCACGTTTCATATAGACAGCAGTGGTTTTAAATAGTTTAATAGTAGTGTATTGCAAACTGTCTTCCACAGAAAATATCACTCTTAACATTCAAAGGAGAAATAAGTTGTTTAAACAAATGAAAATTGTTTCAATAATTACAATATATGTTAAATTATGCAATTTGATATGAAACTGCTGTTTTGTATTATTTGGGACATTCCTTGGGCACAATACAAGGGGATTGAGGAAGTCGAAATTGAAAGTTATTGGGTGCAAATTATTTCTTGAACATTCCTTAAGAGGTACTGAACTCTAATTTACAAAAAGCTAATAAACAGTGATTCTTTTTTTCATTTTTCCAGTAATCTAGCTTCGCCCATTTAAAAACCCATGTTAATATCAAAAACCCAGGGCGCGGGTTTGTGTTGACCGATTTGAAAAAAAATATGAATTTTTTCCGAAAAATGATCAAATTGGGAGAGATCGATCATCAAAAATCAAAATTCAAAATTTTGGACCATCCTAAAGTTTCTTATCAGTATGTTCTGCGAGAGAGTGTTGTTTTGCTTCCGTCTGGAAAGTTTTTCTTGCATAAGTGATTGTTTACACAATTCAGAAATATAAACAATGAAACATATTGACTCCAAAAATGAGTTACCACCACAACGAATTTGTTGGATAATAATAATAAGATATGCAATATAAAAAAGGCAACCTAAACTAAAAATGTATAAGAAAAAAAGTGGACTTCTCTAAGAGAACACGATGAAATACTGGAAATAACTAATAATTAATTCTTAAAAAAATTTATGAATGTGAAAAATAAAATTGATGCATTCAACAATCACAAATGAAATTTGTTTAAATAATTGAAAGTTACCCACAGAAGTTATTCTAAAAAACCCAAAAAGTTACTTTTGCCCATGTATTTTACGTCGGAGATTTCAAGTGCACAGCGGCACCTGTTGAATTAAAAATTTAGAAAAAACAAAAATATGCAGTTTTCTTTTTTATCATTTTGAACTGAGTTGGGGGGGGGGGGGGGCCGTCGTTGCCCTCTATGAAAAAGTGATTTCGATCCACCCTAGTGTAAATGTTCTTGCAACATAATTTACAACTTTACCTGCTCTTATTTATTTTAGAAAAAGAAGGAATTTTTCTAGGAGAATAAAATAATTATCTCTTCAACGAATAAATAATGTCAGATTAGTACACAAATAATAATACTTAAAGGATAGCGAGTATAATTTTATATGTTAAAATGATTAAGTTTGGGATATTGTTAAATAATCACGGAAAACGACAACCACTTTTTCTGGTTTTCTTACAATATTTTGTACAACAGTTCTAAAAAAAGGCTGAGAAAATATAGTTATTTCCTTGGAGTAATATCCGTTAAAATCCTTTTAAGCTTAAGAGGAAAAGAAAATGAAACTATACGCGACTGAGGATATTGTGTTCCCATATAATTATATCATATGAATAATTTACGAAAATGATAATGGTTCACGGATCATATGCATTATTAATGAGAAACTTGTTGATTTAATACGCCAGTGAAAAGCTGTTCAGCTTTGTCTTCCTAATTGCATTTATTATTTTTTTTTCCTTTCTTTCGCTCTATAATATAAAAATTATAATGTCCAGGTGAATTACTGATAAGTCGATAAGTCTCGGATATTTCATTCAGAATAATCCTATCTTGAAAATATCTTGATGTTTAAAATTAATTACAAAATACTAATTTCTGGAGACAACAAAATACTGAAAAATACAAGACAAGATAAAGAAAGTTATACTTTTTTCCTCTGACTCTCATTTGCCTTGCTAAGAATACTCGCGAATTCGAACGTCATTATATTTCAGTCTCAAATCTTGTTCTTATAAAAGCAGAAATTCTGCAGGAAGTCGAGGTGAATTGCTTTTTTTTAAAGAGATTCGTATAATGGAAAATCCTCTGTAAAATGTGTAGCACAAGATCGAGTAATAACATTGAAGTTGACTTAAATATCTTATGTCGCCGCAAGGAAATTTGTAAAAACCTTTATATAAATTCACTGAAATACGTTTCGAGTTCAATATCCAATTTGCAAACTAGACTTCAAACATTTTTGTTTCAAATCTTGTTTAAAATATCAAATGTTACCTTTTGGAATCTGATCCTTTGTAATTCTACTACAAAGTTCATCACGAAATAAATTGAAAACTTGATAAATGTGAAGATTATTTCAACTTCCGAATGAAAAACTTAAAAATAAAACAACATATTTTATCGAGAACATGAAACAGGGGTTGAGGAGAAAATTTTCCTCAAAGAGTAGTAGTCAACATTTTCTATTAATATTGAAAATAAAATATTATTTTAAGAATTTAATTAATTTCATAATGAAAAAGTAAAGTTGACTAGTTATAAGACAGTCAGAAAAAGGAAGGTATTATCTAAATGTGTACAAATGATTTTATGTTGAAAAGATTACCGTGAATGCGGTATTTCTGGTTAACGGAATAATATGGCCGCATTAAAGTTACTTCCGCTAGATTACGCAGAATTTGATACAAGAGGGGACTGTGAGTCTTTCTCGAGCTTTCATTTATAAATGGAAGAAAATAAGTATTTTCTAAGATTTGAAAGCCGTCTTATCAGAAAATTAACGCTTAGGAGTAAATACGAGGTTTTGGACTGAATTTTCAATTCAATTCGATTTTAGTAATTTTTCATATAAGAAATTTTATTGCATTCTCAAAAAATTGCGCGAATCAAGATTACGGCTTTCGTATTATTGAATCTTATTTTATCAAATTGTCGTAAGATTGTTTAAAAAAAAAAAATTCTTTTCAAATGCGAATGAGCAACAAAGTTTAGATCAAAATTTATGTAGAATTTGAAATAATTTTCTGCACATCTAATTTAGATTGAAGCTAACTCAAAGAACAAGATTTGTTAGTGTGTTGTTATGTGTGTGAATAAGCACTACAAGCAAATGTGAATATGGAGAGAGTCCTTCCATTTATGAATTTCCAGTAAATGCATTAAGCGTCCTCACCGCGTAGAGTTGCGGTATGTTCGAGAGGTGGGGATGATGTACAACAAATTGCAATCACGCACACATGCACATTTTCCGATAAATATTTTGGAAATTTCTCTGAATTGAAAAATGGAAAATAGAGCTATGATAATTATTCCCGATTTCATTTTTCCTGGTCTACTAGTGTGCATAAATACTATTAAAGTATCCATATATTTTATATATATATATATATATATATATGTATATATATGTATATATATATATATATATATATATATATATATATATATATATATATGGGGCGTTATTTCTCAAGTGTACCCACTCAAAAAGTCAAAGTTGTCCGATCTAAGTTAAACTTAGGCAAAGCGTTGTGCTATTGAATAGTAGTTTATGGGGGAAAAATTTTGTCATTCGGATAAGTATTGACCGAGGGGGAGGGGGTGAAAGTTTTGGGATTTTCGTGGATATTGTCTATTTCGGCGATTTCTAACTCTTCTAATAGCAATAAAAAAAATTTTGTCCAGTACATTTTCGATACAGTTTTTCACGCCCTTTCGATTGGTGCTATGCATTTTTTCAAAAAATAAATATTTGACCTTCAAAAATGAAGGTCAAAAATAAATTTGACTTTTTTTCGAAATAAGACAGTTTTTTTTGTTTTTTTTTTGGTCTTAACAGAAAGCTTAGGTTTTTTCCTATAAGACTATGTAGATTAAAAAATGGGATTCAAATTTGTAATTCATGAAAATAAGCGTTGAGTACTCCGGTACGCGCATGACGCTGGCGCTAGAGCCCCGCGGCGCACCGTGGTGCCTTCATGATACTGTTTTTACGAAAAGTAATAATATATGCTAGTATATTTGATGGCTCCCTGCATTTTACAGGGTTAATACTGTCATTATTTAAATGTCTGCATTACCTTCACTGATGAATTTTGAAAAAAATGTTGAATTTCAGAAAATCAAGTTATTGAATAAGTGGTCGGGTCGAAAAAGTGGTTTCATGAATTAACTAAAATTAAAGCTTGGAGATTTTTTTTATGCTGATGTCTAGTCTTCTAATCTGCCTTTCTTTCAGCCTTCTGTATTTTTAGTAACAGTTGTTTTCAATTTGTTTTCTACTTTTCGTTTCTTCTCTTTTGGGAAGTAGTCGCATTCCGTGGCTGAGG
>CAKNYM010053063.1:181374-281232 GCA_932195095.1 Andricus curvator | reverse complement strand
AACTTTCGAGTTCGAACTGCTAATCTATAATAATAATAATAATATTGGTTACTTCCACATAGCGCATCTTGGAAATAATTTGAAACAATTTAATTGAAATTGTTTCATTAAAACTATATGCAACTTTTATATTAGGATTATATATATATATATATATATATATATATATATATACTCAGGAAAATGCAGACGGCGGTCGTCCTTGGGTCGCTCCGTGTCCCCAGGGTGCACGAGACTTTTGCCGGATCATCGTATTGAATTCGTTGCAGACTGTGACCACCTATCTCACGGTTGTGAGACGTGGTACAGCTGAAATTTTACCGCGATTTCGCTGAAAGCGGGTGCAATTTTTCAGATTAGCACCCGCTCCCGGCGAAATCCTGCGGTTGTGCTTATGACAAACTTTTAACTATATATATATATATATGAATTACGTTAATTTTACTAAAGTTGGCTGGACATCAATGAAATATATTAAAAATTTCCTTCTTTTTTTTAACGAGGAAAATTTAAAGTTAGAGGGGAACAAGTCCCCCTCGTTTTTGAACAAAAATGCTGCGAAATCTTACGTGAATATATTCAAATAAATTCGTGTAATTGCGGTCATATTTGGAGAATTCAAGTAGTAGAGGTCAACGTATAGTCACCACATCGCAGTATCAGTGGTTTGATAATTGAATAGTCAGCCAAAAGTGAGAAGAGGCGGTAAGTAATGCCTATCGACGTTTAGTCAGCCATTTGATTATTCAGTAGTACCAGTCATGGAATAGTCAGGCAAAGAGAGGCATAAGAAAATGTGGTTGCACAGGTTCTCGGATAGTCAAGTTAACGTATAACCAGCGAATTGTGGGACAGTAGTGCAGTAATCGTATAGTTAGCCAGCAGTGGAAATATCCAAAACATAGTGCATATCAACATGTAGGTTTAGTAGCGCAGGTAATCGAATAGTCAGTCAGCGGAGCGGAAAGGTGGAAGGTGAGGAGTCAGTAGTACAGGTCAACGTGTTTACCATCAATCGACGAGGGTGAGTGTTAAAAGTAGGACAACTATCGAGTAGTCAACCAGGGAAGTTGTAAAGGGGAATGTTGGAGTTATTTAGTAGTAGAGGTCAACATATAATCAGAAAATTAGGGAATCAGTAGTGCAAGTCAATGTATAGCCAACCCCTTGGAAGAACAGTTTACAGCTCATTGAATAGTGTCAGTGGGAGAGCTAAAACATAAGGAAGCCGTCCAGAAACTTCGTTACTAATCTAAGGTGGGTAGGGTGTTGCGATAAAAACTACGTTTGGTAACAGGAGGGGAGGGGGGTCAGTTAAAGTAACGTTACGAACATATTTCAGATTTCACACTCGAACTTGAATTTGCGCCGGGTTTTGGTTATGACCTTCGGCTCAAAGCCAGGCTCTCCGAACGTAAACATCAGGGCCGTGTGAACACTGAAAGAGAACTGACGCAACGTGACGCAGTTATCCAGTTAGGCGGTTAGAGTACAGCCCCGTGGCTCCTCTCATCCAAAAACGCCGCGAGGCATCAGTTTTCGGAAGGCTCAAATCAAGTTTCGTGAAATCCAAGTTCGCGTGTATTTCCCTCTTTTCCTCTTTTTTAAAGAATTCTTCTCTGTTCCCCTTATTCGAGAATGTTCTTTTATCCATTTTCTTGTTTTTTTTCTGATATTTCTTTTTTTGTTGTTGTTGAAAAGTCTACTATTATATTTTTGGTTACGAGTCCAACTCATTTGATTGAAAATTCGACAATTTAATTAAAAATTTAATTATTATGTTGAAAATACAACTATTTTGTTAAAAAGTAATCGTTTTTAGTAAAAACTTAAACTGCTTGGTTAAAAGCTGAACTACTTAGTTAAAAGTTTATTTATCCGGTTGAAGATTCATCTCCTTCGTTGAAAATTTAACTATTATGTTGAAAGTTTGTCTCATTTTTAGTTTTCACTAGTTTTCCAGTTTTTAACTGAAAATATAATTATTGCATTTTTGATTAAAAATTTATTTGGTCTATGTTCTAAAATTAGTGTCTCAGGCTTAAGATGGTTACAGCCCAATATGTCGAAGGCATATTTGGTTAGAGTTGGATTTTTATTTTTTGAATAGTACGCACGGCGCTGTCCCGGTATATATTATCAGTCACGGACACATCCTTGTAGCACAATCAAGTGATCTGATAAGAGCGTGTGCCTTGACATATTCGGCAAAGCCTGGTTTTTACCTCATCATTCACGGACTGAGTTGCAGTCAAGTGCATGATGGGGGGACCTACAGCTTAAGGTGGGATCTGAACCACCAGAACCTCAGTAAAGGTACATAGAAAAATGTCAAGAGGTACCGGCTCAGGGATCGAACCCCGGACCTCTGAGGTGTAGTCCGAGCGTCTAACCAACTGAGCCACCGAAGCTGATTATGAGAAGTTGTAGGCTCCGGAAGCTACGATCATGGTTCTTTAAACCAACCAATCCCGTCGCAACTGGAATGTTTACGTTATCCACTTCTGCTCCTTCTATCTCAGAAGGTAAGCAAGAGCGGGAAATTTACGCTAGATAACATCGGGCAACACTGTTTCTTGGAGTCAGGTCTATAGCCGCGGATGACCTTACGCGGCAGACGGGACAGTTTCACAGGTTTCACCTCTGGATACTTTTTTAGAGCTACCAATCTTTGTAGAATGTTATGAGAAACAGTGTTGACGGACCAGATGAAGTGATCCCAGAAGAACAGCCTTTTGCATCCGGTTCGCGATGGAATGAGCCTGACTCTGGCAAGCCGCAATCTTGTTGAGTTGGCTAAGAAATGAAGCTTTCATACCTCCAAGACAGCCGATTATGAGAACTACAAGATGGACTTTGTAGCCTTGGTATACTTGCTCCCAGGAGACTTGAATCTCTTCTCGACTAGGCGGATTTTTGACGGCACGTGACATTTAATTGAACAGACGGGAAGGATGAGTAGAAAAGGTGGAATTTTCCTGAATCCACTTTACTCGCCGTTCAAGGCGCTGTTTCGCTGTTCAAAGCGATCTTATTTTTTGCATCCAGTGCTGCTTGATGGTCAACAGTTTACACTTGTTCAGCGTGTGATTTGCTTTTCTTAAGTTTCGAGCAAGAGCCCTAACTTTTGGAGTGAATTTTTTATTTGATGTTATGTAGCTAATCACGCACTGAATATTTGAGGCATGCCGTCTCGCTGTTTCAAATTTAAACTGAAGCTGTGCAATACGCTCGCGAGTCTTACTCAGGCGTACTGAAGTGTCGTTACTTCTATTGTCGCTAAGCAGGGAGACCGCCTTCTCGTAAACTACACAGTTCAGATTCCAGAGATTAACATTCCGGGGAGTAAATCGGGGAGTGCAGTATTAGCTTCAGCTAATTTGTCCATCCTGAGAAAGACTTTTTGGTGCACAGATCTCCTATTTCTCATGTTGGCATTATCGGCTATCTGCAAAGGTGGTTTTTGCTGGAACGGGTGGTATGTTCGCTGGAGGATGTTGCTCTCAAAGAGCTTCATATCCGTTTTTTCGCAAAAAGGATACCTGATCTCTTAAATACTGAGGCGTTTTATGAGCATATTCCGGGTGCATATTGACCCAACGGTCACGTAACCTCTGCATGAATCCTCTTCGCGCCGGTGAGCTTCTTTGCCAACAATGATGATCCAACAAAGGTTGTCTCTCCTGAGTTGGTCTGACCATTTAAATCGATGTTCTCGCGTTTTTCCGGAGCCATTGCCTGGTCGTCGCCAGGACACCTGGCTCTCACTCAGGAGGCTCGGGTTCAATTCCCGGTATCGGAACCACCGAAGCTTATTATTGAACTCTTTTGTTAAAAATCATTTTGTTTTGTTTTGAGGATTCATTATTTCCGTTGAAAATTCATCTCCTTCGTTGAAAATTCAACAATTTAATTGAATATTCATGTATTTTGTTGGAAATTCGTCTTTACCTTTGTAGCAAGTGTTAGGTCGAAACTTAATCTTTTCTGGTCGAGAATTCAATTATTATGTTGAAAACTCGTATTTATTAGTTGAATTCAAGTGTCTTAAATTTCAATTTAAAACATTTTTCTGTTAAAATATCAATTATTACATGTTTTGTTCAAAATTCATGTTTTTTGGTTGAAAAAACAAATGCTTGGTTTAAAGTTAAACTACTTTGTGAAAAATTAATTTTTCTTGGTTGATGATTCATTATTTTATTTGATAATTCGAACGTTTGGTTGTAGATTAACTTCTTTGTTGAAACCTCATATTTTCGGGTTGAAAATACTACTATTTTGTAGAAAACTCTCCTCTTTGGCTTAAAAATTCAATTTTCATTTTTATTAAGATTCACTTCTTTGGTTGCAAATTTAACTATTTCGTTCAAAATTAGTTTTTTTGTTTGTTAAAAATAATTTTTTTATCTGTAAATTTAATTATGCTATTTTTCGTTGGAAATTTAGCCTATGTATAAGTTGACAATTGAACTATTTGGTAGAAAATTGATGTATTTTATTAAACATTCGTCTTTTTGGTTGAATTCAAGTGGTAGAAAATTCCTTTTTTTTTTTAAATTAATTCTTCATTCCATTGACTTAAGACACTTGACTCTTTAGCTTTAAAACTTAAGCCATATATTGATAATTCGTTTGTTTGGGTCGACAGTTAATCTTCTTTGTTGATAGTTCATCAATTTGGTTAAGGCTATAACTATTTGGTTAAAAATGAATCGTTTTTAGTTCAAGATTCAAATATTTTCATGAAAATTGCCTTTTTGTTTGAAAACTGATGCCCTGAACTGAAAATTTTTGTTATACCATTTTTGGTTTAAATCTTATCTTTTTTTTATTGAAATTTCAACTATTTTGTTGGAAATTTATATATTTTGTTAAATAATTCGCCGTTTGGTAGAAAAATAATCTTCTTGTTTGACAATTCATTTTTGTAGTTTAAGAATTTAGTTATTTGGTTAAAAATTCAATCTTAAATTTTTTGTTTTCGAAATTTTCGAAAATTTAACTGTTTGGTTTGAAAATTTGTCCTTCTAGATTGAAAATTTATGTTTCATGGTAAAAAAAGTAATCTTTTTTAGTTAAAAATTAATTTTTTTGGTGAAGCTTCAACTTTTCTGGTCGACAAATCAATTGTCTTTTAAAAAATTAGTCTTTTTGGCTTAAAAATTCAACTATTTGGTTGAAAATACAACTATATTGAGTTGAATTTTATTTATTTTTTTTTTTAATTTAACCTTCATAGTGGGAAAACCGTTTTTCTTGGCTGAAAATTCAACTGTCTTCAACCTATGCATTAATTTTATTTAAAAGAATTTATTCCCCTATTTCCCTTAAAATGACTCCCTATTTTTTAGTGCATTTTGGGCAACTGAACTCACTAGAAACACGAAGAAACGCCAAATAAATGTGAAATCCGTGTTAATCCAACAGCTGCATTACTTTCAGAAGGGGGGGGGGGGGGTAAAAAAATAGCCCAAAATTGGTCAAATAGTTTATGGACGGCGCCAAGTTTGCACATCAGAAATGTCTAATTCTCTACTTTTGAAACACCCTCAAAATAAACTTGTAAACAGTGCTTCATAAGCTGTCATAATTTGCCTTTTATGCATTTAGACTCATTAATTCTTAAATCTTGTTAATTCTGACAATTTTCACTGCTGCAGCGTTCGTAATAGATTGGAGTTACCTTTGTAGAACAGTTCAGGTAAAATAAATTACGAAGCTGTACGTAGCTCGGGAATTAAAGCACCTTTCCAACCATATTTCATATTTCAGTCAAAATTCGTCTTTCGGAGATATTTCTGTGTTCGGTTGGAAGAGAGTTTCCTGCGATGAGTCATTCACCCCCGACAGTATATATTGTTGAGAGACACTGGCGTGTCACGAATGACAAACTCTCGTACTTCCCACTGTGTATTATCGGCTGAATCCTAGAGCAGAGAAACTCCAGTCGTACCAGATGGTACTGTTGACTTCGCAAACATTAGAAATTAACTTCAGCTTCTTGCAATAAAATATACTAAAACTCTATTACTGAAGCTTTCCCATGCAGGAATTTCTATTTGTAGAAACAAGGCTTTCACTTTGCGATTTCGTTTTTTTTTCATCCTCTTTCTCTGTAATCTAAATTAAATGCCACTCTACCACTTCGTTTACGCTATTCGAGGTTTACCCAAAGAGAGCATTACGACTCTCTTAATTAAAATTTAATTATTATTAAACATTCATTTCCAAAATAAACATTAATTATAATTTCTAAATAGAAACAGTGATATATAATAATCTACGATTTATTCATTTTATCTACTGCATCGTGTCACGACTTTTTCGATCATGTCAGTTTCACATGTTATAAAACTGTATTCAACATGGAGCTTGTCACCTTGAATTGAAATACTTTATCCTTGATTTTTAACTTATTATTTTGCACTTTAGATGGGAATGAGTGAATTTTAAAAATCATGAGGTAAAATTAAAATTTTTTTAATTATAATGACTTAGTTTCAAGGTCCTGATTTAAGAATACTTCATTTTCAAACGAAATTTGAAATTGCTTAATATTTAACGCTTCAAGATTGAACTCATTTATTTTTTAAGCTTTTAATTTGAAAACATAATTCTCAACGTTTGTAGAATTATTAAACGTCAAAAGGTTTATAATTTTGTATTCTTAAATTTTAAACGCTGAAAATGACAGTGATTTTTCTTCGGACTAAAATCACACTTTTTAGTAAAAAAAGTGTATCCAATCGCTTTAAATGTCACTTGATAATACATGATATGATACTTATTAAAAAAATTCTTATCATTTCAATTAAAAATTATAGTTTTGAATGCGCAATTCTAAAGCAGCTTCAAGTTTAAGGCCTTAAAAGTAATTTTTTTTGCTTCAAAAACTTAAATTCGAAAATATTGTGTATGAAATTTCTTAATTTTTTGAGTTTACCAATTTGTAATTTAACAATTTTTTCGTATGGAATACAAATATTAAAAATGTCAGAATAATTTCACTATTAAATCTTTCAAAAATGCAACATTTCATATTGAAAGCCTTGATGGTCCATTTTTAATTTAATAATTTTATATTTAAATATGTTGAATTGTTTGGTTTTAATTTAAAACGTACAAAATTGTCTAGCTTCTGCAATTCTTCGAAGTCCTATAATATCAAATTTGAAGACTTGATAGTTGCACAATTTTCAGTTTGAAGAATATGTAATCAAACAATTTTGAATTAAATGCCTCCAAAATATATTCAACGTAATGGAAAATTAGGACAATAATTTACTAAAATCCAGCCTTAAAGATGAGAAGATCTTGGAACTAGGCATTGAAAATTTTATTATTTTTTATTTGAAAATGTTTCAGAACATTTAACATTTCAAACTTAACTTTAAAAAACAATTTCGAATTGAAAAGCCTAAAATTGTGCATTTTCAAATATATGTAATCATTTTCACTTCTTTTATACATTTTTGATGTAAAACAAATTAAATTCATACATAATTAATGGCTATAATTTTAGAATTCTGAATTTCACTGTTGAATGCCTAATTTTCAATTGTTCCCATGCATAAGTTTTAGTTTCGCCATTAAAATTGAAAGGGTTGAATTTTCGAAAGTATAATAATCAACAATTTAAAACTTTTTCACTTTTAATGGATTTAAATTCACTTAAACTAATTGAAATTCTAAAGGGTTTGATTATTAAAAAGTTTTTATATCACAATTCTCGGTAATTAAAATTTTTTTCAGTTTTAAATGAAGTTTGGATTAGTTTAATTTTCAATGTTCCGCAGTGGAAACTTTTCATTTGTAATGTTTCCCATTCAGAATTACATCATTTTGAAAATTAAAAAAATAATAAATCCATTTTATAGTTTTATAATTGTAAATTTTTCCATTTTTAACGGCGAAAATGACGGTGCATTTATTTTTGATCTTAGAAAAATTGGTTAATGAATTTTAATGTTAAATTATAATTTTGTATGTACTTACAAGTTGAAATTCTAGAATATCAGAAGCAACAGTATGAGAAAGAACAGTATAGCATAACCACTTAGCTTGCCTACAAATTTGAATTTAATAAAATTGTTCAATTTTGAATGCTTTGAATTGTAAATTATACAATTTCAACTCCTTTTTAATGAAATTGTCCAATTTTCAAAAGTTTAGTCTGAAATCTTTTTATTTCAAGAGCTTCTGATAAAAAAATGTCAATTTCAAACACTTTAATTTTTAAATTATTTAATTTCGAAATATTGTCCTTCTTCCTAAATTTTACCTAATTTAAAATGTTTTGATTTGGAATATTTTTAATTAAACATCGTTCAATATATATTTTTTAAATTTCAAGAGCTTTTAATTCGAAATGATTAATTATTGTTAAAAAATATGAAAAATTTTTCATATTTAAAAATCGGTTTTATAATGGATTTTGAAATTGTTTATATTTTTAATTTTAGACATTAAAAATCGAGGGACCTTGGATTTTTTATCATTAGAATATTTGAACAGAAAAATCAAAATTACTTTCGTTTGTAAATTCTGGAGAGACCTTCCCGTGTAGGAATGGTAACAGGGATCCGACCGGGAGCCGGCCGGATAGCCCCAGTTTAAACCGGGCGCTGGCCGGGGATACTGGCCGGGATCCGGCTAAAAACGTCACGGTAAACTGGTCGGATTCCGGCTTTCATACCGGCCGGGATCCGGTCGGGTAATCCGACCACAGAGCGGTTAAAAAATGTTGCTTCTGGCGAGAAATTGGTAACTTGTTTTGTCTTTCAAGGCTCATCGTAAAGAATACGGTGAACTTTAAATGACAAATCAAGTTAATAAATTCTCGTGAGGAAATTGGAGAAGAGTTTCAATAATTGATGCTAGAATCTGCTAGCAATTGTTTTATTTTGGAAACCACGTGATGATTTGAAGTTAGGAAGGAAGAAAGGAAAAAAATGAATACACAACACTATAAATTAATTAAAAATACTAATTATCCACGCAGTTGGTGGGGTTTTGCGAACTGATTACTGAAATAAGGTTCATTTTAATTACGGATCGCGGTTTTATTTGCGAACTTCGAGGAGACGACACGTGCATTCTCGTTCGAGGTTCGAAACTGAAACTTACAAGTGTCTACGCCGACGCCAGCGCAGAAGGCGTCAGATTGCGGTAAATTTGAATGTGTACAGACTAAAAATTGTCTGAAAATAGAGAAAATTATAAAAATTGTAATAAATCTGCTGTTGCACATTGCAGAATCGATAACAGTTTTATTTCATAAGTTAAAACATTGGAAAAAATCAAATCTTTTTTTTTAAGAATTCAAAAAAGCTAGTTTCTGTTTTGCTGATCTAATAACTCTTTAAATTATACTTTTCAGATAATAATTCATCTAGTATCCGTAAATACGTCTTTGATAATGTCACGGCTCTTGAAAAATGTGTAATTTCTACAAAAAAAGTATCCTGACCAGTGCCCGGTCGGCTCCCGACCATAAAATCTAACCAGGGTTGTCCCGGCCAGTAACCGGCCGGCTCCCGACTAGTTGATTCGAGAAAAATGTAGCCCGGCCGGCTCCCGACCGGTTCCTGGCCATGAAACCCAACCAGGGGTAGCCCGCCGGGATCCGACCAGAAAACTTGTAGTAGGGCCAACTGGGGCAATTTCTGCACGGGTTTATGCAAATTGAAAAAGGTATTATTTTAAGTTAGAAAGGAGGCTAATAATGCACTAGTGAAGTAATTCGTTATGTAAACAAAGAGAAGTGGAAGCTTTAGATGCAATTCAGAGTATGTAGTTTTAATGTTTGAATCTACTTTCAATGTTTTAACAATTTTTCTCTCTGACACTTATACCACGTTCATGTCAGAATAACGTCCATAAGAACTAATAAACTTATTACCTTAGTAATTTAATTAAAATTTGAAGCAACTTTCCAGATTTGCTTCTTTGAGTTTAACTCTCCTTTGGAATAACGAAATGTAATTCAATTCGCAGGCAAACTATACTGACAATTATTGGATATTAATTCTTCTTAAAGATGATTGGTATTAGAAAACCTAATTGCCTTTATTTTATTGAATTTTAACGACGTTACAGTTCAGAATAAATTCATCAAAACAACTAAAAAGTGAAAAGTTTCAAATAATCCATGCACTATTGCAGTCAATTTTTAATCGAAATTTCTTTTTATACCTTTAACCTATTATCCTGCGTTTTCTCCTTTTTAAATTCCCCTTTCCCCCCCCCGTGTTTCGAAAACTTTTTCCTAGTCCCCTTTTCTCTTTAAACATACGATATTTGAAAATACTATATTTCAATTCTGAGGTTATTTCTCTGAAATTAGTAAATATACGTAATGAATTTAATAATAATTGTTCGTTTTACATTTAAAAAATCATTCTTTTCAAAAGTATAATATGCTATCGTATGTGGTTGAAGTTTTATATTTTTTCAACTTACAGAATTATTTACTATAATTATTATAATTTACTTAAATTTAAATATCAAATTTGATTAAATAATTCTCATAATAAAAATTACATTTTTTGTTACAGCTATAATATAGCTATAATAATATTCGTAAAATGCATTTGTATAATATTGAACACTTGAATTAATTATTTTCAAATAAGTTAAGTGCAAAATAAAAAAAACAATATATCTTGATAAACATATATAAATAGCTATATAAGTTTAAAGTATTTTAGGGCAAAAAATCTTTCTTAGTTTCAAATTTGTCTTTTTGATTTGAAAATTCACCTCTTTGTGAAAATTGCAACTGTTTGATTGAAAAGTAATCTGTTTTTGTTAAGGAATAATTAACTATTTTGTTGAACATTCATTTTTTTTTAAGATTCATCTCTTTACTTGAAAATTCATTTTTTTTTTTTAAATTGAAAATTAATGTATTCCGCTGAAAATTCATCTTTTTGGTAGAAGATGTATCTTCTTGATTGAAAAATCATGTTTTCGGGTAGAAAATTAAACTATTTATTTGAAAAATCATATTTTCATGTTGAAACTTGAAAGTTAAAAAGTTTTTTAGAAAATTAGGCTTTCTGGGTTGAAAATTCATCTCTTTTGGTAGAAATTTCATCTTTTTTGGTTGAAAAGTCAACTAATTGGTTAAAAAATAATCTGTTTTGGTTGAATATTCTACTATTTTGTTGAAAAATCAAATACTTGTTTAAAAACTGAACGAATCCGTAAAAAATTCATTTTTTTTGTTGTTGAAAATTTATCTCATCGGTTTAAAATTCGACTGCTTCATTGAAAATTAACTTTTTTGTTTAAATAATCATATTTTCTAACAGAAAAAACTTTCTTAGTTGCAAATTCATCCTTTTGATTTAAATTTCGTCCCTTAGTCAAAAATTTAACTATTTGGTTGAAGATTCATCTCTTTTCTTGAAAATTCGTTCTTTTTTGATTGAAAATTCATGTATTTTGTTGAAAGTTTATCTTCTTGGTAGAAAATTTTAACTGTTTTGCAGAAAATCCGGCTTTTTGGGTTGAAAAATTCTCTCTTTTGTTAGAAATTTAATATTTTTTGGTAGAAGAGTCTGCTGTTTGGTTAAAGATTAATCTGTTCTGGTTTTCCTATTCAACAATTTTGTTGAAAATGAAACTATTTTGTTGAAAATTAACTTTTTAGACGAGAATCTATATTTTTAATTTAATAATTCAACTTTTTTGTAGAAAATTTGTCTTTTTAGCTAGAAACTTTTAACAGTGTAATCACCCTATTTCCCCTGTTTTGATAGCATTTTGCGTTGTGAAGTCTGCGAATATGTTTGAACTTCGAATGAATAATCTTTAAACTATGTCTGATAATGAAAAGCTTAAAAAATATTTCATGTAGTCCATATTATTTATCCTTTCTACGTTTTCGTGCCTCTATGGGGCTGTTACAAAAATTGGAACACTCGATGTGAAAGAATGGAAGGCAATTAGTCGCTCTCTGTGCTTTGTGAGCACTTTTACTGCTGCTGCTCGGCGCGGCGCCGGCGTTATTATTTTTTGCGACAAAGTTGGCAAGGTGTGGGTACCAGGCACCTGGGCCAAAACTTCAGAGAGACTGAAGAGATCGAAATACAGGATACTTACTGGAAAGGGCTATGGATAAGGACTGAGAGAAACGGGCTTTCCGAAGTTTCGCGTTAATCACTGTTACCACAGGAAATGCCAGAAAGGACTCCACAACCGGAAAGACAAACTTCAGACTGATCGCAACGTTAATCCGATCTCAAGAGCGAACGAGCAGATACCACGAACACCGGAAACAACACCAATAAACCTTGCCCAACTGCAACCATCTCATGGTCATGGTCAATTATTCCTTGAAATGTGCTTCAGAATATGCGAAAATAAAGAAAATTTTACATGTGAATTTAAATTCCCATCGAATTCACAATATTAATTCTTTTTCAATGCACGCAGAAAATAACTCAGTAAAATTCACAGGATGTTTGGAACAATTGTGAGCAATAATTACTTTTTATTAGATTCTAAAAGGAGTTTAGTTAAATCAACTGTTTTTTGTAGATTGCACCTAACTACCAGTATTATCTACTGAATTAATTTGTAGATTCTGCTCGAAGTTAGATAAAATGTACAAAAAATCAGTTGATTTGATTGAACTTCTTGTAAAATCTACTAAAAAGCAATGCTGTCCATATTTGTACCGAACGTTCTGCAAAACGGATCGCTTTTCTATATGTAAGTATAAATTCAGTTCCGATATTTGCAGAGAAAATGTTTGTTCAAGACCTGTATCAAAAGCATGTAACTAGAAAATATAAAATGAAACTATTTTTCAGATGCTTATCAATAACTATTTAAAACTTAATTTAAGACATGTTTCCAAAACTTCACCAAGTGAATTAAAACTAAAATGGACGAATATTTTCAGTTTTTCAGAAATATTTTCAGGTGTTGGCGTAATTTTTTTTACTATTCGTAACCAATGTTCCCTTTAGGAATAATAATTTCATATATATTTAGGGTTTACTGATTTTTATCTTTCTTTTGTTTCAGGTGAGTGATGATATTATCAACTGTGAATAAGGAACACAATTAGGGTAATGTAAATATTATATTAAAAAAAATAATTAGTCTTGCGATAAATAGACTTCAAACTCTGCAACTTTTTAATGGATTAGGTCTTTACGAATAATTTATAAAAATATTTGGGTCTTGGTGATGTTTCGTTATCAACAAGTTTCGACCAAATTCTGATAAACTTTTTGATCCGAAGACGGAGAAAAAAATTGAAGATAACATGAACACTAGGATGGTTCAAAAAAGGCAAAGTTCGACTTTCGTTTCGAGTAATTGTGAAGTTCCCACAAAAAGAAAATCCGGATTACTTATTTTGGATCATTACTCATTTATAATTATTTAAACCATTTTTATTTGTGTTAAACAATTTTTTTTACAAAAAATCACAATTTCACACCTTTTCTGAGTAACTTGCAGCATTTAATTTAAATTGAAAATCAACACGAACGAACGATGAAGTAATTAGTTTATGTCATTCAGAAAAAGAGAAAATTTGGTCTGTTTTGTCGGAAAAATTCTTCTTTATACATATCGAACTTGTTTTAAAAATGATGGGTAAGTAACGAAAAGATTCAACCTAACAGGAGTTAATGAAATTTATTGGCCAATGTGCAAAAACTTGCACTTTTCTGTATTATTCTAGTCAAAAGTTACATTTCATCAATAAAAAATTATTTGAAGAATTAACAATAAACTCAATCGATCACGTCCATTTTTGATTTAAACCAATCAGTTCAAGTTACTCAGAGAAGGTGTACATTTTTTTAACAACAAATGTAATATTTGATATTTTAACAAAGAAAATGATTTTATTTTAAATCAAATACAGTTGAAATGAACCAAAAAGGACGATTTTCCAACAAAAAAGTTGAATCCTTAACCAAAACAAAATTGCTTGCAATCTAACAGTTGAATTTTTAACCAAAAGCAATGAGCTTTATACAAAATAGTTACATTTTTAACCAAATAGATGAATTGTCAACACGTAAGAATAATTTCTAGCAAAAAAGATGAATTCTCAACAAAATGTATACATTTTTAACCAAGTAGTTAAAGTTTCAATCAAGTATATGAATTTTCAACAAAAAAGTTTATTTGCAATCAATCAGTTGAATTTTAAACAAAACAGTTGAATTTTTAATTTAAAAGAAATTAATTTTCAACCAAAAAAAAAGACTTTTTGACAAAAAATCTGAATCTTCAACCAAAAAAATGAAATTTTAAGAAATCAGTTCAACTTTCAACCAACGAGTCTAAAAAGATTCATTTTCAACCAAAAATGTAATAGCTGATATTTCAACGACAAAATATTTTCAAGAAAAATGAAAAATAGTTGAATCTAACCAACAAAAATTAATTTGTGAAAGTGATATTCTACCAAAAAGAAAACACGAATTTTTAACAAAATACATAAATTTTCAAACAAATAATTAAAATTGCTACCAGAGTGTTAAATTTTCTACAAAATAGTTGAATTTTCAACAAAATAGTTGAATTTTCAACAAACGATTTAATGTTCAATCGAAACAAATTATTTTTTAATCATACAGTTGCATTTTTATCCGGAAGAGGTGAAATTTTTACAGAAAGAGATAATTCATCTCTCATTCTTTCTCTTGAAAATTTTCAAACGATAAGATGAATTTTCAGTCAACAGAAAATTTATTAGTCCAGAAACAAAAAAATTTAAATTTATTTGGTCAATTTTTTAACCAAAAAGATGAATTTGTAACAAAACAGTTGAATTTTCTTCCAAGATGCACGACTTTTTAACAAATTTATTGAATTTTCAACAAAATAATTTCATTTCGAACCAAATAATAAAATTTTTAACAAAGAAGATTAATTATTCGCCAAAAATTTAATAGTAGACTTACTGTGTTTTATTCATTTAGTTCGCATTTAAGCCAAACAACGAGAAAAAGAGGGGAATAGGGAAAAGGCTGTGAAGCCTGCGCTAAATAAACAGTTTATTTTCAATACTTTTTAAATATAATGTTAGAAAACTGGACATTTTTCTAAAAATTAAGTTAATTTTCTATTACACACTTTCTTATTTCGGACTATACACTTTGAAGTTCGGACTACACCTAAGTTCAATATTTGAAACATTTTATGACACTATTTCGACACTGTTTTTTTCAAGTTTTTATTTATTGATTATTAGTTGTGATTTACTTTTATTTTTCAACTCTGAAGTTAGTCTGAGGTCTGCATATGTCACAGTTAGGGAAGTGATTTTAAAAGTTCCCTGTAATTTGAACTAGTTTTATTGAAAACCAAGCGGTCCAGTCTCATATTTTTGTAGATATTGGAGTTATCAGTATTTTATTCTTACGCAGAGATCGAGACGATGGGCGAACCAATTTGATATTGTCCAATTGAAAAAAAACAGAAATCTTTTTTTGGGAACCTCAAAATATGAGCCATTCCCCCAAACACAATTTGAACATTGCCTTTTTTTGAACCACAATAATGAATACTTTTTATGAAAAATGCATGATTTCAGCCCTTTTCGACGCCTATGAAGCGGGGCTAAAGCTCTACTTTTCACTCCCTAGGGAGTAAAAAGTACTTTTTACTCCCTAGGGACTAAAAAGTGACGTCAGAGGTGAATAATGAAAATTAAACATCTATGAGCTCGCATTTTAAGATTATCAGCCCACTCACCGTAAAAACTGTGAGGAAATTTTGGTTGCAGATAATAGAATTTTGCAGTTATTTATGGAAAGTTACTGATAAAATTATTATAAATTACCGTAAAGTACCGAGAATTTTCATAAATCTTCGGAAATTTATGGATATTTTTAAGAATGAATATTGGGTAATTTATGGTAAGTTACCATATTTACGTGTAAAATTACCATAAATTACCGAAAATGTTCATAAATTTCCGAAAATTTATGGAAATTAAAAAAATGAATATTGCGTAATTTATGGTAAATTACCATATTTACTGGTAAAATTATCATAAATGACCGAAAATTTTCATACATTTCCGGAAATTTATGGAAATTTTCTGAAATAAATTATGGGTCATTTATGGCAAGTTACCATATTCACCGGCGAAATTACTATAAATGACCGAAAATTTTCATATGGAAATTTATGGATATTTTTAAAAATGAATTTTGGGTAATTTATGGTGAGTTACCATATTCACCTGTGAAATTAACATAAACGACCGAAAATTTCCAGTAATTGCCGCAAATATATAAATTTTTAAATTGAGTTTTGTGTAATTTATGTTAAGTTACCATAAATCACCTCTAAAATAAATTACCAAATTTTTAAATGTAAATTACCAAAAATTTCCAGCAATTTTTTTATTGAATTTTTTATAATTAGGAATAAGTTAACATAAATTGAATAATTCTTCATTCAAAATCTCATATGGACTGAAATCATGACTGTATTTCGAAAAATGTCTGAAATCATCCATTTGTTATGAAAAGGATCGTATGCGCCAAGGGGGCATACTCCCCCTAGGTGCATAATATACTATTATATGTCTGCATTCTCTTTTGAAGGAAAACTCCGCTGCAATTTTGGAATAACCCTATTTTATTTTATTTTTGCATTCCATCGCAGTAGTGGCTACTTTCTTCAACCCCAGCTGTGTTACTAACACAAGGTCGTGAATAATTCCTACATTTATATTATCAGTCCCGAGTTTCCGTTTGTAGCACTGCTGCTGCGTTCGTCATCGTAGCAGTTTGTGATATTGCAGCAAAAATTTATACGGTGTAAATAGGCTCAAGTGTAAATGAAATCCTTCCAATAAAGAGGACCCTCGTCCTTCGACCTTTTTTTGCCAATGCTGGGAATATCAGCTTCCTGGTCGGAATTCAGGAGCAATTCTCTTTGGTCTTGCGCCCCGTTACAATCAGAGGGTTTCGGGTAATAAATATCCACGGGACTTTATCAGAGTTCAGGTTGAGGGTAGAGAGGCGGAGTCCAAAGCAAGAGTAGACAACGGGATTCTACACCGAGAAACCTAACGTATCGGGTTGGTGGATACCCCAATCCCGAGGGTTATAATTTGGCTCTATTACCCGGAGACACGCTTGGCATAGGCAACCTGCCCGCAGCATCTGTAACCCTCATGTCTCCTTTTCCCGTGTCCTCGATTTTCAGAAAATGGTTACGATTCAAGAACCGTGCACGGTGATGCTGCTTCCTTGCCTTTCTTGCCTTTCTGGCTTCAACCGGAGCGAGGTTTCGAAATACATTTCACCTCTCGAAATTGCTGACGGTATATTTAAATTTTAGATCAGCTGCTCTGAAAACGCGCTCCCGTCGACTTCCAGCTCGGCTTGTCCACGAAATTCGACGTATCGTGTATTTTTCGCGTCGCGCCAGTAATGCCGAGGCATGCATTGAACATCAGCTTCCCAGACGTAGGAATACTTAAAATTTCTCGGCTTTTTCTGCTGTTTGAAAAGCAACGCATGTCTTGTCGGTTTGCAAAATTTATTCTGAACCTACGATCGTATGTTTTATATATATTTTTGCTCAGCGAATTTCACATGATAGAGAGCCGCCCATAAATTTTCATGATACACTTATCGTCGACCAAAAATGTATCCAAAATGTAAATAACTTCCTCACAGTCTTGATACATAGAGAATTAATGTTTTAGCCTGATGAAAAAAATCTTAGAAATTTAAAAAATACAAACTCCAAGAACCAAAAACTACCAAATTTTGACTATCCTTTTTAGGAGCATGTACCAGATTTACAAAATAGGTTTTCGTTACTAGACAGACATTCGTTTTTCTTTCCTTTACGACTATCTGAAATGGAAAATTCTTTATTAGTTTATAAGTCAGTACGTTTACAAGAATTTTATTCACGTGATAGTTTGGTACAAGCCTTTAATCTTCAAACAAAAAATATTTGCAAAATTTACCAGCGTTTGGGTATTCATCCAACACCCTTATTAAATTAAGAAAGATTGTCAACATATCAGACACAATGCTCCTCAAGCATCTATAAGTTCGATTCAAATGGAACCAAAAACTGGTTGGATAGGTTTTTAGATAACTATTGATAGTTTCCAAAAATACTTACCGTGAAATAGGAGCTGATCTTTTTCTCGAGATATCTCAAAATTACGTTTCACAACATATGGGCATATGACTAGAACCTTTCACTTCTATGTCCCACAAAGATATATAGGTAATTTTAGTAAATTAAAAAGAAATTTTTGTTTTGGGATATCTATTATAATGTAAAGTATACTGTGAAAATGATTATAAGTAGATCAATACTATTGTTCAAGAGTGATTAAATTTTGAATGTTTGATTTTTAATTAAGTCAGCTTGTCTCGATCCGCATTTTCTTATGCTTTTTATGCATGAAAGTTAATTGCAAGTTAATTCCACCAGAATAATGTTCATTCAAGAAATTATGTATTTCTTTCAATTAAAACACACATGACAGGTTTGAGTTTTGGTAGTTGTCAATTGAAAATAATCAAAAATCTTATTTTTTATGTCCCGAATAGGCTGGTTGAGAGAAGATTTTTTACTTTTTTTAAATTGGTAATTATCGGAATTCTAACTTGCCATTCTTAACAGTTTTAGGTGTGCATATGGTAAGGGTGTTGGTTTTATTTTTTTTTATTATTTTTTTTTAATAAAGTATTTGCACGTGTGCTTGTCCATATTTTGGAATTCTTGGTCCTTCTACTTCAAATTTTGTAATATAATTAACCCCTTCAAAGTCAGGCGAAAAAGAACGTGTGTCAATGTTTTTAGGGTCGCTGAATCCAAATCTTAAGTTGGATTTTTAAAATTCGAAATGGCGGATCCAATATCGCGGACATGAAACGGTAAACATGTTTGTACATGGATAAAATTGGTGGTAGTTAGGTTTTTGGGGACGCTGAATCAAAATCTGATGCTTGATTTTTATAATTCAAAATGGCGGATCCAATATGGCGGACATGAATGATCAAAAATGTTTATAATTTGATCAATTCGTTCATATTTACGTTTTTGGGAGCTTTGAAATTAAATCTGAGGTTGGATTTTCTAAATTTCTCTTTGCGTCGTACCATGCTTTCAAAAGGACCATCGGCAAGTAGAATTAACATCTCTAATGTTCATTGCGTGCAATTCCAATCAATGTATGTTCACAAAATATATTGAAAAACCAAAAAAAAAAATTACAAACTGAAATAAAAGAATAAAATAAAATAAAAAAGGATCCAAGAACCGCCACGTCCTTGTTTTGTGACTCTGAGATCAGCTGAGAGCGGCAATTTATGAGAACTATTCACTCTGTAACATACCCTAATACTACCATTTTTATCATTTGTGTACTAAAAATTTGTTATGCCACATTGGATATATTACATTTGTAGTTTAACAACTTCAAAAACATAAATATGGATAATCCGATCAATTCTAAAATTTTTTGATAATTTTGGTCCGCCATATTGGATCCGCCATTTTGAATTTTGAAAACCCAACACCTGATTTCAATTCAGCGACCCCAAAAACATAAGTACCACAAATCTTATCTAGGTATTTTGTAATCATTCATGTCCGCCATATTGAATACGATATTTTGAATTTTTAAAATGCAACATCAGATTTGAAATCAGCGACCCCAAAAACTTCAGTATCATCAATTTGATCAAGGTCTGAACAGTTTTAATTATGCATGTCCGCCATATTGAATCCGCCATTTTGAGTTTTAAAAATACAACATCAGATTTGGAATTAGGGACCCCAAAAACCTAAGTATCATCAATTTTATCAAGGTCCAAACATTTATAATAATTCATGTCCGCCATATTGAATTTTTAAAATACAACATCAGATTTGGAACCACCATCATATCTTGAGGTTAAAAAATGGACATATCATTAATTATTCACGCAGAAAAAATCCTGCTAAACTAAAAGGATTTTCAGTTCAAATAATTACTGATTTTTTTCTGTCAAGTTTGCATCTTCAAACTATAAACTCTAATAAAAAAGAATATAGATTTTGCAGAAAGTATGCGTATATTTGTAAAATTACTGAAAATTCTGTAAACTCTGCAAAAAATTCGGTAAGCTTTTCAGAAAAGCTGTACTATGTGTAATTGTGTACATTTACGTTTGAAATAAATGCGCTGCCATGGAGCCAAGCAAGTGGCAGTGGTGGGAGGTGATTTGCAGCCATCTGGTCCGAATCCATTCGTATTTTATCAAGGTCCAAACATTTTAAATCATTTATGTCCGCCATATTGGATTCGTCATTTTGAATTTTGAAAATACAATATCAGATTTGAATTCAGCGACCCCAAACATCCTAATATACTCAAGCACAATTAAATCGGATCACGTTAAATCATTTTCTTTTGAAATGCTCACATACGTGTTATGATGGAAAAGTGGCAGGAATTTTTTTTGCCTATGTATGTGTCACTGGCTGTGAAGGGTTAATAATTTTGCATTATTATCAATTTAATAATTATCTTTAATTTAAACATTTTAATTTATATGTATCTAAATTTTCAACTGTTTCATTCGGAACGATAAGAATGTGAAAATGTATAATAATTTTGAATGCTTATTTCAAACCTGACAGCTAGACACTTTTTTAATTTTGGTCGCTTTTTGTTAAAGATACTTGTAGTCTCTTTTTCAAAATATTGTTTGAATTAAAACTGTTTATAATGAAATACGTTTAGATTGAAATATACAAAACTGTTTGGTTTCAAATTTCAATTTTGCAAAACTGTATAATTTAGAATTCAGTCATTTATATTTTTTATTTCACCTAAACTTTTAAACTTTTACACAATCGTCCAATGTGAATTGAAACCTTCTAGATTTCACAAGGCCTTGTCAATTCAATCAGAGTTTTTAGATTTTTTGTTTAATTTTTAAAAAGTTAATAGTTGAGAAATTTTGAATAGAAAACCTGCAATGAAAAAAGTTAATTTTCAAGATTTTGAACCCTATATTGTGATATTTGAAATAGAAAAATCTTGAATTAAAAGTCTTGAATATTTTTAAATTTAAAGATTCCACATTTTTCGGTTTTAAATTTAAATTGCTTAATATTGCAGGATTAGAAACAAAAGTTTTCTTTAGTTATATTATTATTGCCATGGCTCCCTGAATAACAGGTTAGAACCAACGAAGAAAATATTATTTCACCATAATTTTCGATATAAATTTTGACCATTGTGCAATTTGTAACTTGTAACGTGTTAAATTCAATTCTTCAAATTTGTAAAATTTCATTTAAAATTGAAGAGGAAAATTTTTTAAATAGAATGAGTTCAATTGGAATAATTTATAAATTGAAAAATTCAATATAGTTTGGTTCAAAAATAATTTAAAATCGTTCAGTTTAAAAATGAAAGCTCATTAATATTCGAAAGATTATAAATTCGCGATATTGAAAATCGAATAGCTAAGACCCAAAATGGCTAAAATTAGGTAATTTTAAGCGAAATGTCTAGGCATACCGAAAATATTTGTGCTGCTCTCACCGAATTTCGGTGAACCTAGACACGGTCAATTTTAAATTAGAAGAGCTTGAAATTTTATAATTTTTAATCTAAACATTGAAAACTGTCCATATAGAAATTTCAATTTTTTTAAATTCTACAATTTCGAATTGAAAGCCGTAATAGAAATTAAAATGAGGTGAAAACATTGTTTAAAACCCAAGAAGAATTCGGGGAATGACAGGTAATTTTTTTCTGAGCTGGAATGCTCGCATTAAAGAAATGAGCACGAGCACTATTGAAAGAAGTATCAATATTTTTTTATCGAAATTTTGTAGCTTGAGTAATGTTATGGCTTTTTAAGTACTAGAGAAATGTTGCAAAGCACATAACTCCGACAGCTGATCCGCAATATCATATTCGCCCGATTGCAGTTAAAAAAAAAGATTGAAACACGTTTCATAGAAAATGTATGACAGTAGACTATACTTTTTCAGCAGTGAAAACTAAAGCTGAATATGGTATATCCCATTACTCATATGACGCTCACTATACGCCATTCGTATTTGACAGGGATCCAATGGTTTATGGTCCTCGACGTAGACATGGACTCACGAAAAAGAATAAAAGAAAAAAAAAGATTATTCACATTGAAGAATATATAACTAAAAAAAGAGAAAATCAAGTGCGAAAGTCGAGAAAAGTGGACTGGAGTTGTAAAAGTTTAGATTGGCGGTTTTCTATCTTCGTTTTAGTTCTGCGGCTGGCGGCTTCAATTCTTTATAGGCTGACCAGTGACCACTCTACATCTCTTTCAGGAAATTCGACTAAACTTTATATCTCTTTCTTTTTACTTGCCTTTCTTCCTTTCATCGACTCGTCTCACTTTTCCCACTCGTCGAGAATGTATAAAAGGATGGTACACTTGTTGATGATATCCTTGCCTTAAAGGTATAAAACTTTATAGGAAACTTATGGGGGCTTTCGCAAGTAAAAGAGAGTGAATCATTACACGTAATTCCCGTCGACAGTATTACGTAAATGAGATTGAGGGTTTTATATGCTACTTCTAAGCGTAAATGTATAGGATACATTTATTTCTCTGTGAGCAGATGTACCTCTTTTCTGGGAAAGCGTTTCTACTATTGCTGGCAAATAACGTGATATCGACTAGGGACCGACTACTTTTTAGAGAATCTACTTTTTAAGAAATTAAGTTACAATATCTTAAACTAAGTAATTTTATTTGAAATCTATTAATTTCAATAATATATATGTTTCACTGATTTATCTACATGCAATAAATGTTGAAATCAAATGTAATGAATTAATGCGTTTTATTTTCATATTTCATAATTAGTTTAACATTCATTAATTTTGTATTAACTTTTTGCCAATAATTTTATTGGTGATTTCCCCGACTTCCGCTCAATCGGTTCCATCCAATTATAAAAGTTAATTCGAGAGTGTACAATATTAATCAATTTCAATTATTCAACCGTTTGAAAACGTCTTTACTTCGTATTCTATTCAGTCAATAATATTTAAATTCATTCATTCACATTGGCCACATTGAAACTCCTATGTTTCTGCCCAATCATCGTATGCTCTTGTCTACTGATTTTTTTCCTACCAGCCAGTTTGACAATTTATTAGTATAAGTCAGTTTGATACCTTATTAAATTTTGTATTCACTTGAAGTTGTTGCAAGTATAACAATCATATTTACCTGACTTTATAGGATCATATAAAATTATATGCAGTGTTAGAGAAGTTCCTCAAAAAACGGGTTAACTACTGATACAGTTACTCAGTGAAAATAGTAACTTGTTACATTTCTAGACACTGATTAAAGTAACTTTAACTTCCTGCAAAGTTCTTTATTTATATACGGAAACTTATGTTACACATGTCAAACATTATAAGAATTTTCCAAAAATAAATCAATGCTATCATTTTGACTGTTCACAATTGAAGAATTTTAATTGGAAAATCTATAAAATTTAATAAATTTCCATGTTAAATCTTCAAAATTAAACTATTCCAAAGAAAGCATTAAAAATTGCGTCACTTTCTATTATACATATTAAATATTGAAGATTCTTCAATTGCACATATTCAATATTTGAAAAATATTGAAGAATTTTCAATTGTAAATCTTCAAAATCAAAATATTTCCAAAGAAAAGTTCAAAGTTACAAACCCTTAATTTATAAATTTTGAAAATTAAGTAATTTTCAATTACATTGATTCCCAATTCAAGAATTTTCTATCGTCACTCTTCCGAATTGTAGAAATTTGAATTTTTAATCTTTAAAATTGAAGCGAGTTTAATTTTGAAAATTTAAAATTAAAAAGTTTTACAATTAAAAATTCTGTAATTCTTATCATTTACATCTGAAATTTCATCAATTTGGAAGATTTGGAATTGAAAACTCTTGAATTTTGATCATCAAAATCATTACAATTTAAGAATTTTTATTTATAAATATTTGAAATTAAAGAATTTTAATCCGTAAATCGTCACTTTTTCTACCAGTACAACATCAATGGCACATAAATTCCTATTCAAATAATAGCTAAAATGCTTCCCCATTAAAAAATACAATAAACAAATGGCTGAGTGAACTTTGCAAATTCCATTGTTTTCGAATTGAATGCCTTCCAATACCGGAAAGAAATTTAAACTTGTAGTTCTAGTTCGATTTTGGAGCTGGAGGAGCCATTCAACTAACAGTTTGTCGCTGGACGGCTTATCTCTTTACGAACGAAACAGAATGGAAAATGGATGAAGGAGCAGTAAAGGGGTTCCTTTTGAGTCTTGATCGCGTAACACTTCCGTTCCGGAATTGCACCCATTCACTGAAATAGACAAAGAAGGGAATGGGTAAAAATAGGAGAAAAGAGGAGGTGTATTGATTTCGAGTGCACCGATCCTAAGCTCGTCTATCCTTTTCGTGTTGCGCTTTTAATCCTCCCCTGAATTCTGTTCACGGTGGGCATGGATTAAACTCAACCCAAAAGTGCTTGCAACTCCCCGTTCGTTTATCTATTTTTATTTCTCTGATATTTCATCATCTTTTTCATATCAAACTATCTTGTGAAAACTCAATGGAGACCATGGTGAGGGCTCATAGGTCAAATGTCAAAAGTCAGAGATTAATGGTCAAAGGTTAGATATGGAAGGTGAGAAATCAAATGTCACGAGTTAATGGTCGAAGATCAAAGATGATAGATGAAGGGTCCAATGTATAGTGGCATATGTCAAGAATCTGAGGTCAAAAATCAAAAGACACAAATTAAATGTCAATGGTGAGATGTCATTTGGTAAGCACCTGAGGTCTAAGCACAAGCATTATTGGTCTAAGAACACGGGACAATGTTCAGGCGTCAAGGGGTTACAAATAAAGTGGCAAATGTCAAGAATCTGAGGTCAAAGGCCAAGCGTCAGGTTTCAAAGGTTGGGAGTTAGGGGTTAGGGGTCAGGAGACGAAGGTAAAGGGGCAGGCATCAAGGGTCAAAGTTAAAGTGTCATATGTCAAGAATCTGAAGTCAATGAGCACGAGTCACAGATTAAAGGTTAAAGTTCAGATTCAAAATATGAGAAATCAAATGTCATTAGTTAAATGTCAAAGACCAAAGGTGGTAGGTCAAGGGTGAGGTCGCATACTTCAAGAATATGAGGTCATTGATCAATAGTCACAGATTAAAGTTCAAATTTAATATTTCAAATGTGAAGGCGATGGCTCTCCTCAGTTAAAAGTCAGGGCTGAAATGTAACTGGTGAAAAGGATCAAAGTTGTGGTGTCGTGGGATAATTGACAAAAACATGAATCTGTTGTCAAAGTAATAGATATACGCTTGATATTTACACACCGGCATGAACGTACCCTTCGATATCGAACGCATGAACTTGCCTCTGTTTGTACCGACGATTCGGTCGCTATGCGTCGAGCGGATGCACTATTAGCCGGAAAGCTCGATTTGTCAGACCCTCTGACGAATAGTGCGTTAAGTTAGAACACATACGCGGATGAGTGTCAATGTGTTTGCGTGCCCTTTATGCACGCGAAAATAATCACATTTCCGTTCGTCTAACGACAGTTTGAACTCATGTTGTGCGTTTCGCTCACCGTCTCGTCGCTTCAATGAGAATCGAGAGATGCAAGGGGAAGGATGAATAATTTCAACTAATCTAAAATCGTTAGGCTCCGTGACTTTAATTCTATGACAATATTCGATCTTGCGGAAGCCTTAATGTATATTAATGAGGTGAAATTAATTTTCCATGCCGTACTGTTTTCCTGCTATTTTCTTTTTTGCATCAAACCTTAATCATATCTTTTAAATTCATAAAAATTCTGATTGACACTATCTTTCTAAATTTAAATTTTATGGAAAATTAAGTTCAGGAGTGGATAAGAAGAATCGAAAAACTTCATTTGTTGGCTTACAGGGGTAGAGCATAATCTCAAAAGATTTAATTTCTTTTTCAGTAAAAAAAAAAGATGATTCAATGCCGTCGACCAAATTTTATAATGAGTTCTTTAATTTCCAATTGAGCATGGTGTAATGATAATAATCCAGGCAAAGGATGTTTCAGCTTTACTAATTAGTATCAGTATCGCCGAAAGAATAAAAGAATTAGCTCAAAGTCTGCCAATTATCAAATCCATAAAAACGTCTCTTTGTATGAAAAATGTATGAAAATAATTCCCTTGTATATGCAAAAGTATTATAAAATCTATTAACGTACTAATAATTATTCTCAAATTGATGAAAAAATGTGTATATTTTTACTTGATTTGAAAATAAAAAATTGACAAAAAAATTTCAATCAGAAAGTGAAAGATCGACGTGAAATCCTTTGAAAATTGTGAATTGTCGGGTGGAAATTTTCTGTTTTCGTTTTCAGTTTGAAAATGTTCTCCTGTCAATTTTCTATTCCACATACATATAAGGGCTTCTTTCACTACATCGAGATTGACGATGAATATACCTGTATACCTATAGGTATTTCTGCTTTCAAAAATATCGATGCACTGTATGTGGTGATTTATCGACTATCCAAGAAGCACTCTCGCTATTTATCATCTTCCTTGCAAAAGAATCCTTTAAGTGATACGCTTTCCTCCCGTTTTCAAATCTACGTTTTTACTAGCATCAGTGACTTTCCTATCTGAACCCCATCATTGCCATCCACATTCTCATTCCCTCGTTTCATTTCTAGATAAGCAAGTCACTCTTCAACAATACATTTAACTTTATCTTTTTTATTCTGTTTCGAACATTTATTCATATGAAAATATCCTCGCTGTGGGGGCACATTCTCATTGCGCGCGGCGCTTCCGCGTCTTTTATCGCGCCTAGAGCGCGTGGGTACGCTCTCGCGCTTCGCGCTCGTTTTCCTAGTGTCAATGCGTGCATTTCGACTGCATTTTTTCGACTATTATAAATATTGTAACTTAATTCGAAAACTGCGATTTAAATCCCTGATGAACTACAGTCATAAATTTGAACTGAAATTGTTATTCAATTTGTTTTTAAAGACGCTTTTTAAAGCACCTGCAGCTTTGACAATAACATTCTAATTGCGACACTCGCGTTTCGCTCTCCACAATTAAGTTATACAGGCGGTTCTCTTAAACCAATGAAACGACGTAGACATAATGGAACGGAATATAAGTAGGTATGTTTTTCAATATAATTTTAATTTAAAAATACAATATTTTCTTCTATGTTACTAAACAAAGACGCTAAGCCATAGACTTAGAGTCCGTTCATTCAAAGTTCGGTTCTAAGTCAACTCTACAAAACTTTCTAGTTAGTTTGAAAAAGATATTGAAAATCATTTCACTGCCTTTTAAAAATATGTGTCCAATTAAAAAATATCATTAAGATAATTAGTGAATTTTGTTGTAAATTTTGGTCAAATCGAAAAATTTTACTGGTATAACTTCGAAATATATTTGATATCTAGTAAAAATTTTCATTGAAATTTCTTAATCTAAAAAAAATAGTTTTTTCTATTTTTTTGAAAATTTTCAAAATGTTTAAAAGCATATAACTTTTTTAATTGCCATTGAAAGTAAATGTATCAAAGCCTGACTTGATTGGACAAATACTTCAAAAGTTAGCGTGGCTACAACATTCAGGTAACCACACATATTAAAAATTAAAACATATTTTTGGCCTTCAAATTAATGAAAATTATTATCGCTTCACGTAAAGATTGTTGTAATTTTTGAAATTTAAAATGGTTATCCTTATACAATTTTCCGATTCAATAATCAGTGTAATTCAGGAATTTTCTAAGTTTCAATTTTTGTGTAAATTGAACTTTTTCAAATATTAACCCATTAATTCCCAAAGTGACCAAAATTTTTCACCGATTTCGACTGGATAACTTTTGATGAAAACGCACTAGAAAAAAAATGAAATACATATTCTGATACTTTCGGGATCGTTCTTTCCGAATCTGGTGATGAAATTGACGAAAAATTATTCCTTATGCCCTTTTTTTGCCATTTTTTGAAAAAAAGTGAATTTTTTTTCAATTCTTTTTTCCTTTAATCATAAAAATGACCCTGATAACGTTGTTAAATGGTGCTGGAAAGTATTCAGATTTGGTTATCGATAATTTTCTTAAAATATATGCACTTAAAAAAATGTTTGGAAATCGATGATTCCAATCTGGCGACCATTTAAATGTGACATAATGAGTGTTTCTGACACCGTGTGGATTCTTCGTTGGGAGTGATTTTTTTCAAAAAATACTTCAAACAAAAGTTTTTCATTTCAACGAGTTATTTCGAAAATTGGCCTCAAATTCTGGGCCCAAAGTATTTTTGGGCCTTATGATTCCCAAAACATGTTAACTAGTTTGGGCATTAATGGGTTAACAATATATATGGAAATACGTTGAGAAAATAACATTGTTATAATGTTACCTTCAATTCTATAAATTATAATACTTGATTTTGCGAGAGAACTGCCCCTTTAATTTTTAACGTTCGATTTTAAATTCCTCAATATTTAATATTCATAGCTTCTATTTATGATTTTGCAATATGGGGCGTTTTCAATATTAAATAATACCGTTTTGAAAGCTTATATTATTAAAGTTAACCAATTTCAAACATTTGTAATAGATTTTTTTTTTAATTTTATCTACATGCGATTTGAAGTAAAACGTTTGAAAATGAGTATCTGAATGTGAATATTTGGATGCTTTATTAATTATTGTACAATCGAAAGGGATTTCAAGTTTAAACTTTTTTAAATTGAAGACGTTTTTATGTAATTTTTTCTATAGATGGATTGAATACTCTTCAGTTATAGGATCTTCAGAATATATGATTAAAAAAATTAAAACTGTGCGAAAATATATAATTAAATCATGTTTAATTTTACGCGTTAAATGATAATAACTCAATTGAGTGAAAATAGTAATTCAAAATTGTCCCCTGAATAGACATTGCTAATATGTAATTTATAAATTATTGAATGTAAATAAAAATAGTGACGTGCATTTCAACAATAATTGGTCAAACCTTTCAGTAAAGAGTAACCACTTTGTCAACCTATCTTTGTAAAATTATTATTTTTACTCTTCGTATCTGATAGTAAATTAATAAAGCTGTCACATAGTTGCTTAGGTGACTTTTAGTCACTTTTTGAAGAAAAATTCACTGTAGTCACTTTTTTCAAAGAAAAATGCCACTTTTGTCACTTTATTCCACCTCATTTTAGATATTATCTAACAAACAAAAAGTTAATTAATATATGTATGAAATCTATAGCAATGTATGGAATAAAAATGCTATTCAATATCAGGCCTCGCACTGTTTCCCCTATTCTCAATAAATTTTCCCTTTTCTTGTTTTTTTTTGTTGCATAATTGTTAACTGAATTAATAGAACCAAATAAGATATTTTACCTATGTTTCGTTGAAAGTAACATTTTTTAAAGCCTACTAATAATATTTTTTAGATCAGAATTAATCATTTTTACTTAAAATTTTTATTATTTGGTTTAAAATTTAATTGTTACATTTAAAATCAACGATTTTGTTCAAAGGCATATTTTTGGTCAAAAATTCAACTGTTATGCTGAACATTCGTCATTTTGAATAACACATTTACCTTTTTTGATAGAAAAGACATCTTTCTTCATTTGAAAATTAACTTTTTTGTTAAAAATTCAACAGTCTTCTAAAAAACTCGTCTTTTTGGCTTAAGATTTAACTGTTTGGTTGAAAATGCAACTGTTTCTGGTTGCATTTTGATCTCTTTTGTTTGAAATTTCGGCGGTTTGATTCAAAATTCAAAAATTTGGTTGAAAATTACACCTTTTTTTATTAAAAGTTCATCTCTTTTTCTTAAAAGTGCAACTATTTGATTAAAAAATCATCTATTTTTTTGAAAAGTCATCTCTTTCGGTAGAAACTTCTTTTTTGTTAGAGAATGCAACTGTTTGGTTGAAAATTAATAATGTGTTTTGGTTGAGGACTTAACTATTTTGTTGAATATTTTTTTTTTATTGGTTGAAATATTAACTTTAATATATTTTTCGTCGAGAATTTATGGTTTTTGGTTGAAAATTCAGCTGCCTTGATTGAAAATTACCTTTTTTGTTAAAAATTCATCTTTTCGGGATTACAAGTCTCTAAACATTCGACTTCTTATATTAAAAACTTAACTCCTTTGATGAAAATTGATCTCTTTTGGTAGAAAATTAATCTATTTTGATTAAAAATTCAACTCTTCAGTTGAAAATTTAGCTTATTTGGTCAAAGATTTTTTGTTGTTGAAAATTAATCTCTTTTCTGCTAAAAATTTCATATTTTTTGGTTATGAATGCAATCTCTTTCCTTGAAAATTTATCTACTTCGTTGAAAATTAATTTTTTAACAGAAAATTTAACTATTTCATTTTTTATTGAAAATTTATCTTTCTTTAGTAGAAACTTGAAATATTTGGTTTAAACTTCATGTATTTTTGTAAAAATTTGTATTTTTGAATAGAAAATTAATCTTCTTGGTTGAAAATTCACCCCTTTGGTTGACGATTCAATTATTTGATTGACAATTAATATATTTGGTTGAAAATTCAACTGCTTGGTTGAAAGTTCAACTATTTTTTTAAAAACTAATTTTTTGTGGTAAAACTGCATCTATTTCATTAAAAATTCATCTTTTATGGTAGAAACTCAAATACAACTTTTTTGTTAAAAAAATGCTACTGTTTGGTTGAAAATTAATCATCTGTTTTGGTTAAGGACTCAACTACATTGGAACCTGGATTGCCGTAAACTGAATCAGTGCGTTCCGAGCATTGATGCCGCTTGGCGATTTCGTATGAAAGGAGTCGCGGGGCCGAGAGGGGTGGCGCTGCTCAGTCAAGCGTGACAAACAACACGAGGGCAGCACTTAGCGCGTTAGTTGCATCAGGTTGCGTCATACCTCCAAATCCAACAGAAATCGTTATTGCGTCCCTGATGTTTACGTTCGAAGTGTCTGGCTTTGTGTCCCAGGACATAACCAAAACCGTGCACAAATTCAAGTTTCAGTGTATTTTGTTGAATATTCGTCTTTTTTCGCTAAAATAATTAATATTATATATTTTGTCGAGAATTCATCTTTTTTGGTTAAAAATTCATGTATTTTGTTAAGATTGCAATATTTGTACTTAAATATTGGGAATTTAAAGCGTTTAATATTAAATTCAATATAGGACCTGCACTAATTTTATTCAAAAGAATTTATTCACTTATTGTTCCCCTATTTTTGTGAAAAATCGCCCTATTTACCCTGTTTTCACTGTAAAAACAAAGTATTCATTCAGGGCTAATTTCAAGTATTAGAATAAGACTCAGAAAAAACAGTCCGGACTGACGCTAAAATGATAACACTGCACTGGTAGGAACCCAGATTCGTTCGTTTTACATTGAAAATAACAGCATGAACTTATCCTTTTCGAAAACAGGACACGCAAAAAATGACAGCATAAAAAAAGAGATCTCTAGTTTCCATAGTGTTGAGAGCATTTCAAGCTGTAAAATCTGCAATATTGGAATCAAAATTATTGTAATTCATAATTTTCTATGAACATTTATCTGAACATTACTTGTAAAATTTATTAAAACAATTGTGTAATCTATTTAATGCAATCCAATATGTTGATTGTGTAATGAAATCGAAATTTTTTAGTGGATAAGTATTTTTATTGACATTACAGGCCTTTTTTTGTGTACCAGTAGTCACTTTTAGTAACTTTCGAGCTTAAATTAGTCACTTCTTCTACATAAGTACATTAGTACAAGTACATTAGTCGATGAAAGCCCTGTAAATTACTGATAAGAAATTAAATAAATAAGCTAGGGTATGGACTATGAAGTTTTAATTTTGTTTTTGTAAATTTAACTAAGTTGGCTAAAGGACAATATAGTTATACAATTTTCCAAGTATATATCTGTCCCTTGTCATGCATTTTTCTCCCCAACCCCTGAATTATGTATGAGCAGTTTAAAGTTCCCACTGTTACTGACCTATTTCCGTTTGCGGACGAATATGCGGGATTTTCGGTTGAAGCAACTTACGAAGATTCAGAGAAATCCAGAGAAATCGATGCGATGAATTTGTCAGATCGAGGATATACGCTGCTTACCGCGAATGATTCCCACTTGATGATAAATTACTAGGAATTTATCTTTCTGACATTTATTTTGAACCAAAAATTATATTTATCGGTTTTCACTCGATATTTATTACTATCTAGTATTCGTTCATTTTGTAGCACCGTTTAAATTATTGCGAGGTTTACATTTGATTTGTAATACTAATTTATAATAATTACTAAATTGAAATAACGACTGATTTTTATGAGTGATACAAATCTTGAGATTTAAAAATATCGATTTCATTTTGTAATATAATTCATAATTTATGTTGAAACTTTATGATATTAATATTCATTGTATTCAAGATTTGAATTGCAAATATAATTAATCAAAGTTCAAATTAAGTACCATATTTACGAGGATGAATTTGAATATTATCTTTGTCTTGCAGATGTTGATAGACTGGTTTGAAAATGAAGTTAAATACAGTTTTTAATCATTTAATTTAAAATTATTGAAGGGTGGATAGATTTTGCAATATACAGATTTATTAAATTATAAAAACGTTGAGTTTTAAATACTTGATAATTTTAATTTTATAACATTCAACATTCACTGTAAAGCGAAAAATCTGTATAATTCGATTTGTTAAATTGGTGATAGCCTGCTTCAAAAAGTTTTCTTTTGAAACTTTTACACTTTTTCAAGCTTCAGATAATAAATGTTTCAGTTTCTAGCCACTTTGGAAATTTTGCCAGTTTCCAACGTTTTGGAATTTATTTGATTTACAAAAGTTCAATCCTGCAATGTTAAAATTTTCAATCCTGAAGAATGCATGTCCTAAAAATTCCAATTCGAAATGGTACAATTACAAACACATCAAATTTCGAGTTCTGAATAAGATTAAATTCTTTGTTATGGTTTAATTTAACAATGTAATATATTGTTCATTTTCAACGTATTGAAATTGAAAATACTGATTTTCAAACATTTCATTTTGAAACAGTTTAATTTTGCAAACATTTAATTAGAATTTGTAACATTTATACTTAATATAATTCACTTAAGTCCCCTTACATGAAAAAATTGTACAAATTTAAACACTTGTGCAATTTTGAAAAAGCTCAATTATCCACATTATCAAAATCGAATTTAAAATGTTCACGTTTTAAAAATTCAGTTCCAACACTGGGAAGTTTTTTCAATCTTCATAATTTGGCATGCTGAACCGGTTATACTTCAAAATTTCTTATTTCAACCGTTACTATCTTGAACCTTTCGTTTTGAAAGTTTTCCCCACAGTTTCCAATATCAAATGTTTAAATTCAATTCAAAAGACTCACTTCTTAAATCGAATTTTTGTTATTTGAAACTCTGAACATATTGAATTAGAAATTTTCCAATTCCCGCATTATATTTCAAGTCATGAAATTCCAAATTAATTTTTTGTTACAAATGGAAATTGTGTAATATTACACGTTTTTAATTTTAGATAATTTGTATTAAAGCTTCTGGAAATATTAAAGGAATCTGAAAAAATATTGCAAAAGTCACTTTTTGTCTCAAATCACTTTTTAATCACTTTCTTAAGACAAAATCACTATAGTCACTTTTTAAAATAAAAAGATCACATTAGTTTCTTTTTTTTTTAGTTACTTTTCTTTCAATATAGTAAACCATGGGGTAATTGCTATTTAATTCAGGTCTAAGCCTATTTCTGAATTTTCTTAAATTCTTTTGTAATCATTCAGGGGTTTCTAAAAGATTCCAATAATTTTTTAATCGGTTTTAATCATTTTTAATAGTAGTTATTTTTTAATAGGTATTTCAAAGAATTTAAAAGTTTTTAGGGTATTTTTAAAAAATTCAAGAAATTTCAAGACATTTTCAAGGGCTTTGAGTAATTTCAAGGGATTTCAAAAGATTTTAAGTTTTTAAAATATTTTATGGTGTTCAAAAAGATTCCAAAGAATTTTCCATTGATGTCAGTAATTTAATAAGATTTCAAAGGATTTGAAATATTTGGAAATAAGGATTTTAAAATATTGCAAAGGATTTGAAATATTGTAGGGAATTTGGAATGATTTCAAGGAAGTTTTCAAGGATATGAAAAAATTGGCAAGGGTTTGTAAAGAATTTCCTAGAATTTTGGAAAATATGGGACGATTTTACAGGACCTATACGGTTTTCAGATATTTTAAAAGATTTTAATGGATTTTAGAAGATTGCTAATGATTTCAATGATTTTGAGAGATTTAAAAAGCTCTTAAGGTCAATCAATTATTGAGGATTTCAAATATTTTCAAATATTTTTTGCGATTCATTTTAATTCTTTTGGAATTGACCCTGAATTCTTATTAATTCATCCTGAATTCCTTGCAATTCTCTAGAATTTTTCTAATTCTCTTAAATTCTCCTACATTCACTCACTTCGACTCAATTGAATGGATTTTTTTTAGATTTTTAAAATATTGATGGTGTTAGAGCGATTTTGTTTGTCTGAGTAATATAAATTTATAAAAATATATATAGGTGGTAAATTGACATACTTCAGACCAAATAAAGTAGATTAGTTGTTAAAAATCCTTTATTGCATTTCAGCTGCCAACGTTTCAAAAACGGATTGTTTTCCTCATCAGGACATAAAGTTCAGGTTAAATTCCGAAGTTCATCAAACATCTTAATTATTATTTAAGATTCCTATTCCTCATCTTCATCACTTAAAGAGCTTCATTTTTTTACTTGAAATTTTGTTTACTTTCCTTAAAAACTTTACATTGTTTAAATTCTTCTAAATTCATACTTTCAAATAATTAATAATTTTGTTAACTTAGTCGTAAAATCAGAGAGTATGAATTTAGAAGAATTTAAACAATGTAAAGTTTTTAAAGGAAGTAAACAAAATTTCAAGTAAAAAAATGAAGCTTTTAAGTGTTGAAGATGAGGAATAGGAATCTTAAATAATAATTAAGATGAGGAAAACAATCCGTTTTTGAAACGTTGGCAGCTGAAATGCAATAAAGGATTTTTAACAACTAATCTACTTTATTTGGTCTGAAGTATGTCAATTTACCACCTAGATATATTTTTATAGATTTTTAAAAGTTTTTAAAAAATTAATCTTGAATTTTTTCATAGGTTTAAATTGTTTTCAGTTCACTTACATTTTTTTTTAATTCACCTTGAATTTTTATGAATTCAATCATATTCTCCTAATTTCCCTTTAATTCCTACAAATTCACTCAAATTTTACTGAATTTAATGAAATGTTTAAAATTGTTGGGGATAAAAAAAAAATTTTTCCATTCATTTAAATTCTTTGGAATTTAACTTGAATTATTTTGAAGTCTTATGAATCAAATTATTTTGAATTCCTTTAAATTTAAACGAACATTACTTATATTATCAGTGAATATTAGTCACTTTTATTTACATTTTTGATAAGAAAATCACTTTTTCGGTTTAATTAGTTCAATTTTTCACTTTTTTCAAGTAAATTAGGCTATGGTAGCCCTCAGAATAATACATTGAAAATTTATTTGAAATTTTTAAAATTTTTAAAATTTATACATTCATAAAATATTCTATATTAAAAGTGTTGCAAGATTAGCATTTTGGTCTTTAAATATTAATGGTCAGGGAAAATGAAAAACCAGTCCGGTAAAAATCAAATCACTAATTACAATTAAACATTCTTCTGAAAGAAAACTTTGTGATTAAAATTTGTTATCAAGAGCTCAGTAAGAGATTCGCAATCTAATTAAAAATTCACGGTTTTCACGGAAATCATTTACAGGCGTATATGAATATTGCGTAAGTGCGGAAGAAAAGATATGTCTTGATTTTCGAATATATATGTATATATAATTTTGTTATGTGGGTTGATGCGAATAGTATATACAGCGTCAGAAGTCGAATGGACAATTTAACTAGAGCACACCGTTTGATGGTGGCACCGGAAATTTATTCGACCCAGGCAATCGAACTTGTAGGTAGTTATTGAATTTCAATTTATCTAGAGAGAGAAGGTAGAAGAAGTTTATAGCGAACGAAAACCCCGCTTCTTTGCATGCCTCAAGGTCTCCTTCTTTTTTTTCTTTTTTTTTCTTCTTCTTTTTTTACTTCTACTTCTTTTTCTTTGACATCTTACACACATATATACACACACTATCCACATCGTGGGTGAATTCCCGTTTTCTTAGCGTTCCACATACTTTATTTTCCAATATTCATATTTCAAATGAGCTTGCGGCGAGGAAACAATACTGCCCGGGGTGTAACGCGAAAATAACTTTTTGCGTTAGGGAGAAGAAAATATTTATTGAAAATTAGATACATTTATTTATGTGAGTCCGGTGCATTCACGCGTTTTTATGCGACAGCGTAGAGTATCGTAATGTTGTACATTACGATACAGCGGAAGATCACTCTTTACATTACACTCCTCTGTATCGTAATGTACAACATTACGATACTGTACGCTGTCGCAACACTCTTTGAGGTAACGCCTCAGTTCAGGAACGTACGATAAAAAAAACACAATTTTTGTAACATCCCGATTAAAAATGCTTCGACTTGAGTTCGTCTCCAAGACATCGATGTCTGGCTGCGTCTCAAAACTGAGACGAGACATAAGACAATGTCTCACTTTTATGGTTTCAGCATGGTGATTTCAAGTTGGCGTAACTTGTCTCAAGACGAACCTTTTCGACTTAGAAATGAGACCTCGAATGAGACTGTTAACAGATGCGAAGGATTAAAATTAATGAATGAAAATTTTGTAAATATTAAATTAGTTATTTTTAATTTAAAAATTCAGAATCTGTGGGTCTGAACAAGTATAACCCTGAAAAATTTTCCTCAAAAAAATTTAAATTGTAATTTTCTATAAGGATCTCCTAAGCCGTTAGAACTACGTAAAAACCAACAACATTTTCGGTATCGTCGTCAAACAAGTATAATAGAAATGAAAATCTATAAAGTAATTGATTCAATATAAATATTGTGTAAAAATATACAAAATTGTTTAATTATTAACAAAGATTAGCTTTTATGACAGTCAGAATGACCCTTTTTTCAGGGCAGGTATATACTCGAAGTTATAAACCGCTCGACTTGAAGTCATAAAAATTCGACTTAAGATATAAATATATGTCTTCAAGACGTAGAAACCGATCTCCAAGACATAAATTGAAGTCTGGCTCCGTCTCAATAAGGAGACATGCTGGAGTCGAACTTTTCGACTTCAGCATGTCTTGATTGGGGGCAATTGAAGTCAAAACCAAGTCGAAGAATTTTTACTCGGGATATTAAATTTTATTCGGAGATAACAGTATATTATGCGCCGTATATTATGTATATTATGTGACTCCGGTGCATTCACGCGTTTTTATGCGACAGCGTAGAGTATCGTAATGTTGTACATTACGATACAGCGGAAGATCACTCTTTACATTACACTCCTCTATATAGTAATGTACAACATTACGATACTGTACGCTGTCGCAACACTCCTGGAGGTAACGCCTCAGTTCAGGAACGTACGATGAAAAAAACACAATTTTTGTAACATATTAAATTTTATTCGGAGATAATAGTATATTATGCGCCGAGGCGCATAGTGAGGGTCTTTACGCGACGAGCGGCAATGCTCGTCGCGTAAAGACTCGAATTGTGTGCATTGGCGTATATACTATTTTGTTTGACGACGGTGCATTTAGCAGTTTTGTTGCGACAGCGTACAGTATCGTAATGTACAACATTACGATACTCTACGCTGTCACATAAAAACGCGTAAATGCACCTGAGTCACATAAATTACTTTTTGTGAATAAAAGATTTATTTTAGCACAACATTTTTTCATTATACACGGGAAAACTAGGTTTTTCAAAGTTTATGGAACTAATTAAAGAGCTCTGGATATAGGCGATAACTGAACAGAGTTTTATATAATTTATGAAACATTCAGCATAAAATATATAATTATTCAGGCTTATATATAAAAAAAGTTCCGTAATTTTTAAAGTGAATTTGGAATATAAAATTTCAATAATTATTGTGGAATAATTGAACAAAAAGTCTTTAAAATATTCACAGAAATTAAATTGGAGGCATAGAGTATTTTTAAAGCACTGTGTTGGATTAGAGAACGGAGTTCCGGAAAATTTGGAGCTAGTTGAAGAACGCGCACCAGGTGACGGTTTTTTTTCATTGGAAAAGTGTGTTTTCATTATTATCATTATTATTTTGAATAATACCATATAAAAAATACTGCCTCAAAAATTGGAACCCAAGTTAAAATTTTCGTCGTACCGCTGCTAAAATTTGGTTTGGATTCATTCTGCTTCCAGAAATGAGCCATTACCAAAATAATAAAGTGCTGTTTTCAGACATTCTCGGGAAAAAAGTTTTTAAAAACCCACGCAGGTTATATGGTCCGCGATGCGGAAATCTTTCGACTGCCGGTTAGATCATGCTGTATCAGTTCTCGCCGCCGTTATATTATTATTTTTATATGAGATAAAAATGAAATTTCTTCTTATTATTATTACATTCATATTTGAAATTAGAGTAATTTAACAATTACAAAGTTATACTAAATGGTAGACGCTGAAAACACAAATTTTCATACAAACACATGTTGTTAAATGAATAATTTATCTTTATTAAACGAAATTTAATAGCCAATTTCAGTAAACCAAAAGTTCAGACTAGGAAAAATTGCAAAAAGTTGAGGTAGCAAGAATTGAGCCCAGACGTGTTTCAGTTACAAAATCCAGAGCGTTACCGTCTGATCAAACCTGCGTTCAAAAGACATTCGCATCAAGATCTATGTAACCTGCGTATATTTATTTAAAGGCTATTTTCACGAGAACGTCTGAAAAGCGCATTTCATTATTTGAGTACATCATATGTTTGGTAAAGACATATTCCTGAGAGGAGTATGAATTGGAACATAATTCCGATTGGTGTAGATTCCTCTCGTTAGTTCGTATAGAGTATTTTCTTCTTTAAGCAGTAAAAATGATCTAAGCAACTGTGAAATCTTCCGCAAGTCTCTCAAAACATATGGAAATCTTTAAAATCTTTTTAATAACTTTAAATCCTTTGAAATCTTTGCAATAACTTTAAATCCTTCGAAATTTCAAAATTTCAGTCGTGAATTTCTCAAATATAAATGAAAAATAATAATATACTGATCAATCCTTCGAAGCTATGCAATAGTGTCTTCAATTCACAATTTGACACCAGTTCAATATCTCAGTTAGTGCGTGCGGCGTCAGTTAGGTATATAGTTAGGTAGTTCCAGATAGGTAGACTGGGTTCGAGTCCTCAACAATTAACATTTTTTACACCTTTTAACCGCGTGAGTATATGTGTAAGTGACAACAAGTGATCGCGTTTGTAATTATGTAATAAATTAAATATAATGATAATAATATCAAAAATATTTTTTTTTTTTCGTTTTGCATTAACTCCACTTCAGATTTGCCGGAACGACATACATGATATATCGACTTTTTTCTATATGCCAATGCAATTTCTACCAATTTTAATAAAATGATTCACCAAACCGTATAACCAGACCATTTAAACATTCATTAAACTGTTATTTTTTCCGTATTCTGTAGATTTTTACGAAAGGAAACTTCCATTAAAAGTTGATAAAAATAAATAACTACCATAGAGAGGGAAAGGTATCAAAGTTTCAATTTGTAATTTCAACCACGAGTTCTCGTTACTCTTGATTTTTTCGAGCGAAATTAATGCTCTTCCGTTATTTCTTTATTGTCGAAAAATGTCAGTATTAAGAAGTTTGAACGTAAAAGTACACCAGAAGCCGCTCAGTAATTTAATACAATTTTTGTTTCTTTTGCCACAATTGATTTGAAAGATTTCATTCGACCTCACTGAGACTTACGAGCAATCGGTTACGAAGCGGTCGTCTACCAAGAAGAAGGAGCTTCATTTATTGGCGGAACCGTTTTGTCTCAGTATTTCTCCTTCGTGTATATTTCTTAAGAAACGAGAAGGAAAAAGAGGGAAAAAGAGGGTTGGTGATCTATGTGGTACAGGTTAGGAATACAGTGGGGTCGTGGGCGGTTTAGCCCCCATGCAATATGTATTGGCTGTACGTGCGCGATATTCTATTGGCTTTTATTGTTACGTGTCGTGGTCCTACGAGACTTCTGCAGGACCATTTCCCACCGTTCTCGACACGTATGAAAGACGTCCCCATTTTTTTCGACTTCATAAAGAGACAAGCAAAAGCGTGGCCAAAGATAGTCGAAAGACGATTTTTCTCTACTTCCCACTGACTAGTATATTATTACCATCTTTTTTTATTCAAAAGAAAGCTTACAGAGAAATTCCTTCCTTCTCAGCTGTGGAGAAATCCATACGATCTTTTCCAAAGAAGAAATATGATAGTACCTAAGGATAATATACCTTGGGATATAAGGGTTTGCAAAAAGTCTCGAGATTGCCTCTATTTTATCGAGAAGAAAAAACCACAATAGCCCCATCCAGTGAATATCCTCCGGAGATTTGAAATGTATTTTTTAAAAGTCTCCGTGGACTGAAATATTCTTGTATATGCTTTCTTTCTGAGCATGTATTTCGTTGTTTAGAAATATAAATAGAACATAAAACAAAGCCAGGTTTAAAGGTGGTCCCGCGCTTCGCATTTTTACATTCTCATTCTAATGAGAAGGTATTGGTTTTATGTAAAATTTGACATAGTCGGTTTTCATCAAATCTCCACGTTTTGAGACCCCCTGAGCTAGAAAAAACGATTTTTACGAAGGTGTCTGTCTGTCTGTAGTCTGTAGTCTGTCTGTATGTCTGTCTGTCTGTCTGTCTGTAGCCACGATAACTTTCGAAAAAATGATCAGATTTGATTGAGCTTTGGCACACTTTTTTATGGCAGAAAAATAGAGAACGAGTTCGTTAACCAGCTATTTTGGATGAAAATCCAAAAAGTGAGCACATTTTGAAAATTTTTGAGACCACTTTTTTGGAAGATTTGAAAATTCTATGTACGGTTATTAGTAGTACGCAAAATGATGAACAAAATATTCTTATGACTTTTCGTGATAAAAAAAAATTACTGGAGTTATAGCATTTTCAAAATTCCAAAAAACAAACGAAAATGAACATTTTAAGCCGAAAAACGCACGATATGAAAAAAAGTCAAGGAAAGAAAAACATTGCTTCTTGAACACCCTATAATATTTTCATAACAACTTTTTGAATTCTTTGAAAAATAAAAAATTCCAATTTTGATCGCACAAAAAATTAATGAAAAATCAAAAAAGCCATTTTGCTGTAAAACTATGCAAGATACCAGAAAAGATCAATCCACCAAAATTGTGCACCTAAAAAAGATCTACAAATTTCTTCTCATTCACTTTTTGATATGACGCGTAGTTTTTGTTTTATTCGTAAAAAACAGCATTGAAAATAGAAAAATCAAATTTTCAGACGAATATTACCAGCTACGAAAAAATGACCAAAACAAAATTTGTTCATCCAAGGAAGAGGTACAAATTTATTGTGACTCATGTTTCGATAGGATGCGTGGTTTTTGTTTTATTCGTGAAAATAACATTGACAGTAACAAAAATCAAATTTTTGAAAAAACAATGCAAGGTACGAAAACATATAAATGAACAAAAATTGTGCATTCAAAAAAGTCTTACAAACCCGTAATCAATTTTTGTGGTAAGAATATATTCAAAATGAAAAAATTAACTTTTTTGATAAACGGCACAAGCTAAAATAAAATGTTAACTAATAAAATTTGTCGCCTGAATTATATCATTACTTTTCATTTGAAATCAAATACAAATTTAGTAATTTGTATATGAAGAACATATAACACGAAGCACAAAGTGCGCGCTCAGTGTATTTACCAAATCGCACGCCGTAAGTGCGCTCAAACTTTTTTGTTTCTATCATACGGTTCAAATGATTTTCAAATCAAATATCGAGCGCGAAGCGCGAGTGTCTGGATGAGAATGTGTTCCTTAAGGTCGATTGAACCTTGAGTAAATAAAGTTCCTTTTCAGTCTAAAATAAAAATAAATTTAACAATCACTTAATATGTAGAGGTTTTGATAATTTTATAATATTTGCAAAGAAACTTTTTCTTTTCATCGAAGTAGAATCTAGAGGAGCCGAGCGCGTAGCGCGAGGTGAATACATAATCGAGCGCGAAGCGCGAGATCCAACCGTCGCGCGCCCTAGGCGCGCTCAAACTTGCGAGCGAAGCGAGCCGCGCGCGAAGCGCGCCATGAGAATGTGCCCGCGAAGCGGGCAGATTTTTTATTGATGTTGTGGATATCTACTAAAAATCATAATTGACCAAATACATTTAAAATCATTTTGTTTTTCCACGGAATCCCCGTTTCAGCTTTTTGAGAAAAAATAATAATTTTCATGATGTTTTAATTATTTGAAATTTTAGGCTTTTTTCAAAAAGTATTAATTATTTCTTTAAACTTTTATAACTTTCTACCTAATTAAGATATTTTTGTTATCTATCCTGACTCTAATGAGGCTGCGAAAAGCTAAACAAGCTTTACTCAATTTAAACAGTTGAAAAAAAAATACCTCTTACTGTTTTTTAATAACTTGCATCGTTCGCAAGAAAAATTCCACTTTTCGAAATAAAATTCTTGTGGCCACAATAATGATTTGACCTCCACAAAAGTTACAGAATGCCTTCTTTATGTAAGCACAAATTAAAAAAAATATTGAATACAATAAAGAAGGGGATTTACATTAAAACTTCCCGGCTGAAGTATCTAATATATTTTTTTAATTTGTGCTTATATAAAGAAGACACCCTGTAAGTTTTATGAATTTTGTTGAATATGTCTTATTATTATTATTATTAGTTCTGGGTTGAGACCTTAGCAGCCCCTGACGCTTGGGTAATCCCGTTGCGTCCCCTTGTAAGCCTAAGCATGACCCCATAGCCCTCTCCATAGGGAGAGGACCGCAGCCACGCTATTGGCCGATATCTCCAACTCACTGATAAAATAATTACCTGTGAGTGTTAGACGTTTCCCCGCAATAGCAGGGCAGTGACAAAGGATGTGAGTAGATGTCTCATTATCCTTTCCGCACAGACGACAGAGGGGACTTTCTGCAAGCCCAATCTTGTGTCTGTGATATCCTAACTTCCCATGTCCTACGAATAGTTCTGTTAGGACTTTAATTTCATTCCTCCCGAGCTTGAGTATTTCCCTAGCTCGGTTGGAGTTAAGCTTTGAGCCCAAGAGTGTTTTGGCCTGTCTGCAACCAGAAACCAGGTCCCACTGGTTCTGATGTTCCTCAGTCAGCCAACTGTTAATTACTTCAGTGACTAACCTGCTGGAAATACCTACCACTGGCTCGGGTCCAGTAAAATTTCTTCCTGCTGCTAGCTTGGCTAGCCTATCCGATATCTCATTGCCCTTGATACCACTGTGTCCAGGGATCCATAGCAGAGTGACTCGGTTTTCGGTCGCTAACGTATTTAGTGCTTCAAAGCATTCCAGTACTAATAGCGACGTAGTCGTTGTTCCATTCAAGGCCAGTATAGCAGCCCTGCTGTCTGAGCAAATACGGATGTTCCTTTTATTACCGTACTCCCTTGCCTTATAGGCACACTGGAGTATGGCCATAGTCTCAGATTGTAGAACTGTGGCGTAGGACCCCATCTCAATTGTGAAGCCCATTCCATTCCTTCTACGATATACGCCGGCTCCTGCCTTCTCCTCGTTCCTGGAGCCATCTGTAAACCAGTTGTCTCCATCACAGGGCAGGTATGCGTCGCCGTTAACCCATTCCTCCTTCGTGGATAGGCTAACTCGATACTTCTTGTCGAAGAGGTGGCGAGTGACCATTTTGTCCCTGGGCATGTTCAAGGTCGGCCTTCTCGCAATGTCGAATGGGATCTTCACTGCTGTCGAGATCCTTCTGTCATTTACCAAATTTAGCCTCCAGGCCGCCTTCGCAGCCACGGCCTTGATGGTAAGATGGAGGGGCTCTAAACCTATTAGTGCCCCCAGTGCCATCGTGGGTGTCGACTTCGAGGCTCCAGTGACGCCTCTCAAGATCAGTCCCCTGATCCTTTCCATTCGAGACTTCACAGTGGACAGCTCGACCCTGCTCCACCAGACTACCGCCGCATAGGTTAATCTGGGTCGCAAGATCGCTGTGTAAATCCACATAAGTGTCTCCGGTTTCAGGCCCCAGCTTTTCCCTATGGCTCTCCTACAGAGCCATAGGGTCGCTACTAGCTTCTTGCACTTGTTTTCCAGGTGCTCATTCCATGACAGCTTCTTATCCAGAATTACTCCTAGATATTTGGCTCGTTCTTTGATTTCCAGCTGTTGTCCTCCAAGTTTCAATGTACTCGTAGTTCCCCACTTGTACCTTCTGGTGAAAACAACCGCATCTGTCTTACTAGGATTAACCGATAATCCAGTTTTCTTGCACCATGAGTCTACTATCATCAGTGCTTGCTGCATTACTCCGAAGAGCACATCCAGATGCTGACCGCGCACGATAACTAATATATCGTCCGCATAGCCTATGACGTGAAAACCCTGACTCGAGAGTAGATGAAGCAATTCATCCACTACCAGGCACCACAGCAAGGGAGATAAAACTCCCCCCTGCGGACATCCCGAGTCAATGGTTCCACTTAGAGTGACATCACCCTTAGTCGTGGTTAGATTCCTGTTGGCCAACATGTGGCACGTCCATTCCACGACTGCCGTAGGCACACCATGTGCAATCATGGCCGCCCTGATCACCTCTCCAGAGGTGTTATTGAAGGCTCCTTCGATGTCCATAAAGGTTCCAACCGCAAGGCCTTTCTCCTTCAGTTGACCTTCAATTAGGTTCACTGCTCCGATTAGGGCCGTCTCCGTCGAGTGACCAGCCCTATAGGCGTGTTGCTCCTTATGGAGCGGTCTGCTTGACAAGACCTTATCGCGGATATATCTATCCACAAGTCTTTCCACTGTTTTTAATAGGAAAGAAGTTAGGCTGATGGGCCGGAAATCCTTGGGTGAAGTATAACCGATCCGACCTGCCTTCGGAATGAAGACTACTCTCGTACCCCTCCAAGCCGTCGGGACATATCCCAACGTCAAACTAGCCCTAGCAAGTCTCACAAGCGGCCCTATGATGAACTCTCCGGCCTATGATGAACTCTCCGACCTTAATATTTTCAGAAAAACAGCCGCCGTTTTTTTAATTTTCAATATTTTGTTAAATTTCTCTGGCAGATTTTAAAATTCGACAATTAACCTCACCAGAACCAGGATATAAAACTTGAATTTCTTAAAGGTAAAATGTTATAATTTGTTAAAGAAAATATTGGTATTTTTTTGAAAAAAAACGTATAGTCCTATTTCTTTTGGAAAACAACATCATTAAGTGGCGAATGATTATGTGACTTCAAGTTACACTGCCTGCATGATTTGAAATGGATTCGGTCAATTATAACTTACGGATGTCTTTAAAACAATTCATAATTTTGAAAATGATCCAATTTTTTAAATTTTGTTTCGATAGAAAAATGTTATTGGGATAATCTCGCATTATATTTGATCTCTAGTAAGTCGACTGGAATTCCAATCTATCTAATTTAATCCTAATCTATCAGAAGAATAGTTTTTCCTGCTTTTCGATAATTTTCAAAATATCTGAAAACATATAACCTTTTGAGTTTAATTTAATATAAGAATATCGTTAAGATCATCTTTAAGTATTCTTGTCATCTACGAGAACCTTTGACAATAATTTCTGAATTTCTTAAAAAATGTTATTTTTTTTAGTTTTACAAAAGATTTAATTTGTTAAAGGTTCCTTTAAAAAGCGTATGTCAAAGGTTGATTTAAGTTGTCAAATCCTTCTGAAGTTAGCATATCTACAACATTCAGGTAACCAGACATACAGACTAGAGATCGAAAATTTTGACAATTCCATTAGACTCCCATGAATGAGAATGTACCATAAAAATAAAGAACTAGAAAAGAAAAGAGCATGACCGCAAAATCCTCTTTTTTTCTTCATCGAATCCATCTCAAATGAGGCAGATTCTACACTTCAATTTGCAGAATCTTTACAGAGAATTAGGCTTCAAAAGTATATAGTTATTGATCTAATTTAGATATATTATTTCTTTTCGGATTCCAGTGATTTTCACGGTATACTTTCACAGTCCGTCAGATGCATTTGCCCTCCTGAATGAAAGATATCCTGTGAGTTTGAGATAGGCTTAACAACTTTGTGGATAAGAGAATTTTTTTTTCTTCACAAAATCGAATTTTCGCATTTTTCTCGGAAGCAACGAAATGTACAAAAAAATGTTAAGATAAAAGATTGCTTGATGGTTTGATTGATAAAGATTGAAATTTTTCTGGAAAACCACGCTTTTTTATTTTTTCTAATATTTTTTTACAGTTTCTGCTAACATAAGGCAGGCATCCTATCATTTTTACGCGGGCTAAACCATTTTTCAAGTCGTGAGATTTTTTTTTCCTAAAAACTTAATTATCGAATTTTTCTCATAAACAAGATTCTCTTGGGCACAAAAATTGCTTGGGGCACATGTAACTCACAGGATTTCTTCCTTATAGAAGGAGACATTCAATAAAAAATTAGCCAAAAATTTAAGTGTGGGGTTTTTGTTAAAATCGACTTTTTATATTTCCAAAAAAATCGTCGCCATTTTGCTAACTTTGAACTTTTTTCAAATCTTTAGATCTTCCTGTAAAAAGTTGAAGCTGAGAGATTCTGCGACTTAAAGCGTAGAACTTGCCTAATTCGAAATGAATTCGATCTCTTATTTTTTTTAATTCTATGAAATTTGTTTCCACAGTGATAATATTCAAACAATTTTTAAATAGAAAAATCAGAAAGTCACTTACACACTTTGAACACTATTATCAATCACGAAACAAAAGTGAAAAGTAAGTCCACTGAGAGTGGAACAATTTGTATAAAATCCTTAATGGTATTGCCCAAGTCGACCTTATACGTATTTTGTATGATGCAAAAAATATTGGAAAAGAGCCAATAGCGATGCGTAAAAAATATATGACGCAGTATTATGTGATGCAATTTGACGTGAAATTGCACTTCCGATTTGCTTCCAAATGCAGCAGACAACCTGCTGTAAAATGGATCATAAAAACATTTGCCAGACTTCAGAGCAGTTTAGGAGCACTTTGAGACAGCAATGAATTTCTCTTACCATGCTGAAAATGCATTAGGATAAATCCATATGAACGAAATTATGTGAAAATGGAATGGCTTCATCCATTCCTGAAAATTATGAATTCATTAATTTGATCAAAGAAGCATACTTTATATTCAATTTATGAAACCATTCAGTTTGAAAGTTGTTCAACACTGAATTTTCGACTTTTTATACAATACGAGTTTACTGAGTTAATATAAAATCTTTTCAACTTAATTTCACTCAACCCACTTTTAGATTCAATCTCAACTATTTTAAAAGAAAAGTTTGAATTTTTTTCTTGCCCGATAATTGATTCCAAATAAGTCTGCCTTCTACATCTACACTTTTCATAAAGTTGACTTTAAATCAGGGTATCGGTATTAAGCTAAGATTAAATTTCGAACTTCGAGATTGAAAAAGCCGCAAGGTTCACCAGAGATTATTTTCAAGATGAAATATATAAGAAGGCGGTTCAGGATCGGGCCAAAAATACAAAGGAAGGAAGCTTTAGTGAGTTGACCTTCCTCCTGCTTCACATATGGTGACAGGTTTAGGTTTAGGTGAATAAAAATAGGTTTATAAGAATTTGTGCTTTTTTTGGTTAGAGTAGTATATTTGAGGTAATATGGGGCGACAAAGAATGCGGTCAATATCCCGCGTAAAAAAGTCCCATTGAGATCCCATTGGGATCCTGGCTTAAGTTTCGCTAGAGTACTGGGTGCGAGGAAAATCAGTACTTAAGTACTAACTTTTCTTAAAAATGTTTAAAAGTTCCTATAGAAACAAAATTACTAGAAAAGTTTCATTTTGTTTTTTCCCAAAGTTTTGCAAGTGCTGGAAAAGTCCCGCCTAGTTTGTTTTTGTTTTCAGTAGGACTTTTTTCAGAAAATATAAGTACCGGAAAAGACCCACTAAATTTTCTTTAAAGTAAAAGTCCTAAATAGTTTTTATGATAAAATAACCTGAAAAGTCCCACCTAATTTTTTTTAGCAGAATTGTTTTAGAAAAAATCTATCGGAAAAGTCCTATTTAATTTTGTTCGAAAATTTTACAAATTCTAAATAAGAATAATAATAATAATAAAAGAATTCAGTGGAACTTTTCCAGTACTTTTGTTCTACGAAGATTCTGCTGAAAAAAATTAATTAATTAATTAATGACTTAGGACTTGTAAAATTTTTTGATGAATTAATTGGGACTTTTCCGGTACTTTTGTCCTGAAAAAGTCCTGGTGAAACCACACATATTTTGAACTTTTTTGGTACTTTAGTCCCATTTCCGCCGTACTTTTTGGAGACATAATCACATCAGCACTTGTGAGAATTGAAAAAAATAAAGCAAAATATAATTTTTACCATAATTTGTCCCTATTTGGACTTTTTAAAATTTTGAAGATAAAGATGGTACTTGAGTACTGATTGTCTCATACTCTCATATCCAGTACTTAAGCGGGATTTGAGCCGGGATCCCAATAGGACTTTTTTTTGCTCGCAATGACATGGGCTAATATGGCATATGGAACAATATGGCACATGGTGGTTAGAGTAGTATACTTGGGGTAAAATGGTGCACGGGGTAATATGGCATATGGAGTAGTGTGGGACATATGGTCAATTTTTTGATAAGAGTATCATATTTAGTGCAATATTGAACTATCTTTTCCAAAAAATATCCTCGATTCCTGAAACAGCAGCAGCGGTGGCGGCGAGATCTCTTTATAATACTAGGGGGCTGCGCCCTCTTCACTTTGTGTGATTTTGTACTCCTGGTGCAATTTGGCATATAGAGAAATGCAGCTGTTGTTACAATATCGCACCGTAATGCGACAACAAAAAATACGTTAATATTACGTGGGGTAATATGTTAAATGGTGCAATATGGAACATAGGGCAATATGTCACATGAGGTAATATGGTACATTAGATAACGTGCCGCATGAGGTAATGTGGGACGTCGGGTCTATGTTTTTTGGTTAGGGTATTATGTTTGGGGTAATGTGGGACAACAAAGAATGCGGTAATATGATATGGGGTTGTATGACATATAGGGAAATATGGCACCTAGGCTGATGTGGAACACGAAGTAATGTGTCATATAGGGTAATGTCGTATAGATGGTAATGTGGGACATGGGGTAAGGATATATGTTTTTGGTTAGGGTTATGTATTTACTACAATATTGTACTATCTTCTCTAAAAAGATTCTCGATTCCTGAAACAGCGGCGGCGGCGAGATCTTTTAATAATATAAAGAGATAGCCAAAAACTGATAAATTCATCAGAAAATAATATGTATTGAAAAATCTGAGCTTTGCTGGAAAGAGAAATTATGAAGACTGAATGGATGTCCATTGTCCAATGTCCATCGCGACGCAACGGCGGAACCTTAATTGGAATTTCAGCGGGTAGTGGGCTTATTCGAGCATTTACTACGATATGGAGATAAGCCTGTTGTTCTAATCGGTCGAAGGGCGTAGTACACGGTACGAGCTGCCAGCAGGCAATTGAATTAATTTTGGTAACAAGAAGGCTGCGAACCGCTAACGATAATTGCCGGCTCTTGCCGAGTGGCACACACACCGGCAGTGCGGGGGTTCGAACATTCAAATTAAGAGAATGGCTTTCCGAGAGGGTCGAGAATTCCGTCTCGCTTCCTCCCTGCCTTCAGCAATCTACTAGTGCCCGAATACCGAAACGTAAAAATTTAATCGGTGCTTCCAGCCCCACATGATGTGGCGAACAGGTCACTTTTAGTATTTCCTGATAACTCAAATTTCCTCTCACCCAATATTACGGTAACAAATAATTTTTAACTTTCCATTTTGAGGTTTTTTTAGAATTGAAGCAAAAAGAACATACTTTTTCATTTTTCTCTCAAGTTCACCAGGCATCAATAATAATTTGTAATCCAACTATGTCCCCTAGAGCGTAGCGTAAAAACCAAATTTCAGAAAATAAAATATCGTGAGATCTTATACTTTTCCTTTTCAGATAAAATGCTACTATGTGAAAGGATTTACATGGAAAAGTAGCTTTCGGTGGATTTTACTGATACACTTTTATTTCGTACTTTATGAAACTAGAAGAAATTTTCGAAAAGGATTTGGTCCAATTATGACTAATTTTCTGTGCGGAGTCCATTGGTTCAGATCTAAGAAAATTATGATTAGAATCAGAAACTGTGAGATCAACACACAAAAAACCTTAAAAACAACCAATTAAACCTAGCCACCCTTTCCATTTTATATTAAGATTGAAGAATCCAATCCAACTGTGAACTAAATGATTTCACCAAGAACATCTGTGATGCAAAAAATGTGCCATGTATAACTACATGAGTTTGTGAAATCAAAGTTTGCCAAGTCATTTGAAGAAATAAAAATATTCATAATAAAATATATTCAGAAACTTTTGTTATGAAGTACCTTATAGAAATTATTAAAATAAAATCTAAAAATCCATTTTAGACATAATAAAAATGGGCGGGATGAAATTTGAAAGCAAAATAATTTTAAAAAACTTCTGGGTTTAAGACATTGATGGTATAATATGTATAATCCCGCTAAGTTTTAGAATGTCTCAAATGGCTTTTCAAAATTTACTTATAAAATTGATATAGGGTGCTTTATAAATAAAGTTTTTGAATATATTTTATTATGATTTTTTATTCAAATTACTTGGCCAAATTTGATCTCACGAATTGCAGTAGAATTATTTACGTAATTTTCTACAATTTTTAACAATTTTTCTAAAAGCAATAGAAAATTAAGAAACTAATTTTACTAGAAACTAATATTCTTCTCTAGACTTCGGACATTTTTAGAAAATTTTACAAGTAATTAAAAATTTGCAAAAAAATTGCAATGTTCACATTATTGTTCTTTATTAATTTTATTGTGAAATACATTTTTTCGTATAAACTTTTTCATAGAATCCACCCTTCTCGAGAAAAATCAAAAGAGGGTGCAAAAGTGAAAAAAACTGAAATTTTTTAAAATCAGTTTTAAGAAATAAAACTTTTTTAAAGGAATGTAGAACTAAATACAATAAATTACAACAAAAATTACAGGAAAGTGAAACTTTTGTCCATTATTCAGAAGAATTTTGTACATTTTTGTACTTTCCTGAAATGTATTATATATATTTATATTTTCCTGTAGGAATGGTTGTTGTTTTTCATACTTATTTGTAAAAAATCCATGGAGTACACTAGTAAGTAAAATAAAAATGCTCACTGATTTTGAAAAATGAAAATAAAGTTTTATAGACGCTTTTCACTCTGCTTTTCATGAAGAAGGGTTGTTTTGATAAAAAAATTGAATACAACAAAAAAATATGTATTTCATAGACATCTACCATTTTCATTCAAAAACTTTTACAATCAAACATTAGAGTCTTTCATTTTCTGAAATTTGTATTTTACTCTACCACTTAAATTGTCCATCTCGATTTGAGATTCATGAAAAGCATCATTGTGAATCTTTTTTTAACCGAATTGCAAATCAGATGTTCACATTTTTAGTCGAAAATTCATTATGAAATGTATTTTCAAGATAATAAGTGCTCATTTTCTTCCACGCAATGCATATTTGTTATATATTTATCGCGAAGATAAGTCGAGTGCAAATCCTTTATGTGTACCAAGGGTACTCAAGATTTTTTGATCCAACAGGTTCCCTCGTATGCTCTGCATAATCTTTCGACTTTAGGGATTTGTTGAAGTGTCCCCAACTTGAAGCTCGATTTTTCGATGGCGTCATAATCGTTGAATGCGCGAGAGTAGCAACCGTTTCGAAACTCAAATGGAAACCCGAGTCGATGGCGAAAACCAGGCAGAAAGTTTTCATGACCGCCTATAGTAATCGTGACGCTGAGAATTTTCAAATCGATTTTATTTCCTCCGCAGGATCTACCTAGTTTAACTTTCTCGGCGACATGGTATTTTATTCTTTGTTGGCGTTGAAAGCTCTCGCGCTAAAAACTCTCGTCGATATAGGTTTTTAGAAAAAACTTGCCACCCAATCAGGTTTTATTTTACTACTCAGCGCCCTTCCAAACTGAGGGCCGGATTTTTCTCTTTTTCCTCCACCAATAATTTTTTACAACGTTACAGATAAAGGAGGATTCTTTAAAAAAGAGAATCTCTTATTAGTGGACTGTGGTAACGTGGGGGCAGAACCTAACTTTGCGCATCTGTATTTTTAAGAAATTGACGCATTCTCGATGAAAGGTGAACACCAGATTAAACTATTATTATTATTATCGATTAGCAATTCGAACTCGAAAGTTCATTGCCTCATCTACCCGATATGACCGGAAGAAATATTTTCTCATTCAAATTAATTGTTTCATATTTATCCTATAAAGTTTCGTTAAGTCATTTTTTGATGTTTTGTAGTTATCATTAAAGTGGAAGAAAAGCAATGAAAAATAAATTATTTTTCAGGAAGCTCATAATTTTTTGTGTAAACTCATATTTATAGACAGTTATGGAAATACAGACCTGAATAATAATAACATGTTTTCACAAAAAATTTCATATTTTGGATTTTCAAAATACATAATTCAATATTTGTCGTGAAATGATTTGAAAATAGTCTGAATAGAAATAGGAAAATTATGAATAAAAAAAAAAAATATATTTGTCCCCAAAAAACGTCAAAAAATTGAAAATCTGTAAAAATTACGTTTATAACTAATTCTATTCTTGTCCTGTTGAAATCACGTATACTAACCTATTTTGAGGTGCTGATTGCGAATAAAACCTCAAAAATATTCGCAAAGGACATTTTTAGGGTCAAATTGAAAGAAATAGATGTCACTTGTCAAAAATGGCAATTATTGGTAATTTTCCAAGCTGCAAAAGATGCAGGCTGTGACAGAACTTCCCCCTTCTCTCTTCCAGTTCGAAAAATTATTATTTTAAATTAAAAAAAATATATAAACCTTTATAATTTCAATGTTAATTATAGCAATTTTTACTTTTATAATATTTCAAATTAATCAACTCGTTTGGTGAAAACAACGAATTTCGAGCTGGAAAACTTTCCTTTTCAATTTCGAAAAAATTCATATTTGTGACATTGTGAAATCTTTGATCGATTCATATTTGTGTTAATATATTAGATTTCTTATTATATTCCTTCGTTCTGAAATTTAATTTGAAAAAAATTTGATTTTTTGTTATATTTTTTCAAAAAAATGAAAATGTTTTCGTACAAGATTCATACAAGTGGGAATAGGGTAATTCTAATTCCATATAAGAACCGAAACGTTGAAAAAAATCAGTTATTAAAAGAAAGTGTTGATTATTTTTGTATTTTTGAGAAAAATACAAATGTTTTTTGGCCTCTCCTGACTGGTATATTATTGTTGCACTAGAAAGAAAGATCAGCAAAAAGTTTCAAATCATGTACTCCAAAATGAGGAAAAGTCTTCAAAGTATTACCAAATATAATTGCAGTTGCCACAAATAAAATTAGCAGAAGGACTGAAGTGTTAAGAAGCGTTATGAGCCATTTCTAAGGATGTAACAATATTTTTCTTACATAAAACTTGTTTGGAAAAAACGTAGCAAAGAGATTTATAGAAAATCTTTCAAAAAATAAAATATTTCTTAAAACTAGGATTAAATAAGAATTGCAATGTTTACCTAAAGATATTCCAAAAACATCAAACTCTCATACAACTATTGGCAAATAAACAATTTCAGCTTGAAATATTTTTTTATAAAATTCAGCTTTATTTCTCTTCCAAAATTAGTTACAATTAACAATGGGAATATTTTCCTAGATTTTATCAATCATTTTAAACAATGCTTATTTTTGAACTTGAGATAACTAGTATACATAATTGAAAGAGGTGTTCTGAGCTTCAGTAACGCTGCGTCATATTATAGTTTTTCCGGTCCAGTGTCCATCTTGAATTTAATCAAATATGTTGAATAAAATCCTGAATTCAATAAACTGTTATGTACAGAAAGCACATCGAAGATTGGTATACAAAATTTCTTTCATTCTGGACACGTTGAAGAATAAAATCTTTTCCTCCTATTTCTCCTTTCATGACCCTTTGTCGATAGCAGTATTCTCGTGTCGTGATCTTCACTCATTTTATGAAATCCCTTTGAGATTTCCGATACGTCACATTCTCACATTGGCATCAGCAATGCGGTAGAAAATCGAAGGGAAAATGATCAAACTGGAGGAGCTGTGACTCGGTTTCATTTCAGTTTATATCAGTTTATTTCAGTTTATTTCACTCTCTCCCCTTTAACGAAGCAGTACAGAAGTTCTCATTCACGGCGTCGCCAGGATGAGAGCCCTAGAGAATAATTACGGGGTTCTTGGCTTATCGTTAATGAGACAGTTACCGCTTGTGTATTATAAGTACACCTATATTCCATCCCACATACGTCGAATTCGCAAGTTTAACTACGTACGATTGCGGTTCAGACGAAAATTCACTTAAGCATTCTGTCTGCGCTCACGTCTGTTCGTGCCTCGATCGAAAATCGAATTCGGACCAAACCATCCTTTCTGCCAGTTTCCCCCCCTTTCCCATCCCTCGTCCCCCTTCTTTGCTCAACAACCACCGACCACCATCCTCACATCCGTGGCCCCAATGATCTCACAGCTCGTGCAACTTTGTGGAAGCGCGGAGAGAACTCTATCGCGTAGATTCGCGATGCATACTGATTGGTCGGGATTTCCTTTCCTCAAGTCCCTGCTGCCCTCATCATTTGCCGTGAACCCTTTGTCTCCGGGGATAATTTCATTCATATTATAATTTAATCCTTTGATTGCTTCCGGTATCCTAATTACTTCGAAATCCGAGATGTCCAAAGTTTTCTGGGTCTTTATTCTGATAGATTTATTCAAATTGGCAATTCTTTGACATAATGTTGACAAAGAAACGTATGCATGGTAATAATGATATTCGTTGTATGCAAAGTCGGCAATAAATATGGTATTCCTGCACGCTAATGTCACAGTAGAGGAATCTGGCACTTTTTGCACACTTTACCATAAATTACCGAAAAATGGGTCCACGTTTTTTTTTGAGAATTTTCTTCTAGTTTCATGAAGTAAATAAATTATTCTCAGTTAAATCCACCGAAAGCCAATTTTCCATGCAGAAAGTCGGAGGTTATACAATAACTCTCGTAAAATTTCCAGTACTTGCCATTGGCTCATCTTCGGGTCGTTTCCAGCTCGTCTTCGGCTCGCTTACCCCTTGCCATACCCCTTGATCCGCAATCGTAGCAAAATTCGACTTATTTATATTTTCAATAAGATCAAAATCTCTTATATAGTGCGTGGCGCAGACGTTATTTACCAAGTTTATATCCGCAACTTTTTTCAAAATTGTATTGCTGCAAAATGAATTTATGATAAATATACTATAATATTCAATTATATATAGAACTTAATTAAGTAGTAGTAGTGCTTTATTTGTTTGAGAATCATCTGATTCATAGAATTCCTGAAAATAAAACAAGAATCTAACGATCAAATCTGGACAACCACCACAAAATTCTCCTGTTGCAATTCCTAAAAACAAACAAATTTGTTTCTTTGGACAAAAATAAAAAAGAGGGAAGAAAAATGAAAAAGACGAAAGAAATAAAAAAGAGAAGGAACGGGATTTGGTTGGTTGCCTTCTCATTTTTCTCTCCTCTTTTTTATTTTTGTCCAAAGAAACAAATTTTTTTGTTTTTAGGAATTGCAATAGGAGCATTTTGTGGTGGTCCAAATTTTATCGTTAGATTCTTATTTAATTTTCAGGAATTCTATACATTAAACTTGAGCATATTGGACGTTAAATGGTTAAATGGTTAATAGGTTACAGATCAATTCTAAAACTATCTGTTATTCTGATAAATAAAAACAAAAAACTAAAATTAGAGGTTGATGGTAAACATTACCTCAGAGGATATAAACCGTACTTACAACGAAAGCAAATGAACAAACCTTTAACTATATAATTAATTATAATGCTCATTCGTGAAACTTATACTAACAAAAATAAAAATTTTTTGATAGAATTTTTCTCAGGGTTATCTAGAATATTCAGCCAGACATTCCTTATCTCATACATATCTCTACTTTCGCTTATACATGTAAAACTCACAGTTTTAAAAAATTGACAGTCTAGCAAAGTATGGTACACAGGTTCTGTATTAAAACTATTCTCATGACAGTAGATACAATAACCTTTAACATTCAAACTGCAGGTTTTATTCTTGATTATAAGTCTAGGTATGAACTTATTTATTAACCGTAATTGCTATTGATGTCTTTGATCCATAAAAAAATAAAAAATTTTAAATGTGGGGTTTTTGAGAATACACCAATTTTCTTCAAAATTTGGTATATGTTTTTAGATAATCCAATAGATTAAATAATATCTGAGTCTTTATTCACATTTTAAAAGAATCCCCTAAACCAATACTAATTGACTTTAGTAAAATAATCTCAGATGATTTTGTCACAATGTGTATTAGAATTTAAATGATTTCTTGAGCCAATACTCTCATTTTTGCAAAAATGGTATATGTGCTCTTTTGGTACACCACCCTTAAAATAATATCACAAAATAATAAACACAAATAAAATTAGCTGATATGTTTAAGATCATAAATATTATTTTTAATATTTAAAGTAAAGCTGCATCTAAGGCTGCATCTGCCATTTAATGATAAAATGTTGAAACGTTGATTATTGTATAATAATTTGCAAAAAGATAAAAGTAATAGTGCGTGCCGCATTACCCTACAGACAGGGTACTTTGAAGCTCGTAGACTTTTTTGGAAGACTTGATAATTAAGTATTAGAATTTATATAGATTCAATTTTTTCTATAAATAAAGCAAAGCTAAGATATTGATCAACGTGTTACACATATTTTTCCATTATACTATCGATTATATTTTCTTTCGATCGATTGATATATGTTCAGCGCTCCACATTACCTGCTTCTCCTCTATAGGGATATTTACAGCATGTGCTTGATGTCGTAGTATTCGTTGGTATTCTTCAGTATTAAGGACAAGTGCGATCCTGTTACCAATAACAGGATTTACGAGCACATGTATAATCAAAATTATTTTTATGATCAATTATTTTCACTACGGCCACATTTAAGTCGATTTGTGGACGGTTCTGGCCACCTCGAAACTCAATTTCGATCACCTCTCCAGTCCAAGCACTACTCTTCACTTTTACAACCATGCCATTTGATCCCATATTGACAGACTGGAGCGGAGGTTGTGGCCTTGCATCAAAATCATTCAAAACTTTTTACTTTTTGGCACTGAGAAATAATATAAGAGCACGTTTTTTTATCCGGATCGAACTCGTGATACAAAATAATTTGTTTACCTTCTAGTTCATATCGACTTTATTATTTTGTTTATGCCCATGTATTTTATAGGCCACGAACCCACTCGGAAGGAAGATATAAACTTGATGCGAAAAAATTACTTCACGGGGAAAAATTGACTGTCTTACAGAATTTGTTGTTAAAAGTTATGTAAACTGGATTGATGTTGAGGCATAATGGTACCAAAATAATCTCCTTGACAACGAATGTGGAAAATAATAATTCTCAATATTTTCGAAATTGACGTTTTTTAAAACCCGTTTCTTTCCGTGAGCAATCTGAAGTCTGACACCAATGGTTTCTCAATTTATAGACAAAAAATGTTCATAAATTTAAGCGAACAGAATAGCCTTGTTATAATGTGTGAGCTGTTTCAAATAAAAATAAATTCTTAATTTTTGTATCAGTTTATATCGCTAATTTAATCATACCAGCAATTCAATCAAAATATTATAATTCAATCTAAAATATCAGTTTTACACATTTTATGCATATCTGCAGGATCTCAATTTTGGGCTTTTTTTGCCAAGGAGGTCTTTTTGGTGCTGTGATGCCTTTTCATTGAATCGGCTTATGTACAAGCGTGCGGCGATAATTTTAAAAATGAAAACAGAATTTAAAGATATTATTTGTAAGTAAAGTATATGGAAGAAAAAAAACTCTCGAAAAATACTGAGTGTTGTTCTCCATGTACATTTCATATTTTGACCTGGGTAGAAGTTGCATACTTTACGATAGGAATGCCCAACACGGGATTTATTACACGTTTACACATGTGTTATACAGCTAAAAATAAAAAATATATAGAATAAAATTGCACTTATATTACTTTTTTCTCCTAAGATTTATTTTTTATTCAAAATGTATTATAAACAAATAATAAAACCTTTCAATTCTTTTTCCTATTTTGAAAATACCACTGTTGCGCTTGCGCAAGAGTACCCCAGAAATTTCGGGCGAATTTCAGATTTGTCCGAAACTCCGAATATTTGGAATTTCGTAGGGATATCCCTTCCATTAAGCCATTTCCCTTTCGGGGTAGGCGTGACACTACCCGATTCGGGTAGTGTTTCTAGGTTGATAACTTGTAGTAAATAACTACAAGTGTGGGCTCACCACACCCACGATGTGCCAACAGCACTCAGTTTTCTCGAATGGTCACCCATCCAAGTGCTAACCGCGCCCAACGCTGCTTAACTTCAGTGATCTGACGAGAACTGGTTTTTTCAGCGTGGTATGGCTGTTGGTGAAAAAAAAACATAAAAACTAAACATAACAAACATAAAAAACTACTAATTGCTCCGTGAAAATATATAAACTATATATATAGATATGAAAAACGTGATATTGATGCGAAGTTTCGGTAACGCAATTTCTCAATCCTCAACATTTTTTGATCTTTCCCAGATGAAAAAAAGCTTAGATTTCAACATCTTTTCATAATTGATATCTTTATCAAAACAATAACAAGGCCATATTGTGGAAATTGTAAATAGGTTACGTTATTGATTCAAAATGGTAACATTCAAAATGGAATTATCGACACATTTAATCTATTTTACCTTATATTATTCACTCTTTTAGCAGAGGGAAACATTTAAAGAGCGAATAACGTAAGAATGCATAGATTAAGTACGTAAATAATTCGAATCTTCTAATTTTAAAGCAGTAATTTGCGAATACGTATTACGGGTTTTATATGAATATTTTTTCATTATAGAAAATGCCTGATTTTAAAAAAAATGTATTAAACTTTGAAATAGTTATATGAAAATTTTACATAATAATTGTATTAAAGTCTGCAAGCAGCGCTTAGCTCGATACTTTGAACAAGTGTACAGTTTTCTAATTAAAATTATTTCGAAACTGTTTAAATAGGCTACCGTGTTAAATAAGGAAAATTTATTTTTTATTTTGTGTAGAATTCTACAGATATTATTTATTATATTATCTGTTCTTACTATTTTTATTTAAAACTACTCGTTTATTACTATATTTAAAATGCGAATTCAGTCACTCTAATGAATCTGATAAAGCCCACGGATTATCATAAATGAAGCAAGTAATAATTATCCGAATTTAGCATCGTATTTAGCTCTCTCTATATAACCTATTTATGTCGACCATCTATTTTATCCAATAATGTTTTGGAATAATTAAAATAGTTTTCTGCAGTTCAGATCAAATAATATTCTAAAACGATACCGTCATGCTAATTGCCATCTATTATTGTACAATATCAATTTAAAGCTCCACGTGTGATTATTACATATTCATATGTGTACCTTTGTATGTTATACATCAACCAAATATGATTTTTGTAACCTTTGGCGAATATACATATTTTTTAAATAGAACATCAGACTAATATAATAGCTTGTTTACAAACCATCCCAATACTATTGGAATGATTACTCGAGTTGATACGATTGATCGGATATCAGATACTGTGGACTATTTACTAGCAATGTCTGGTCTCAAATACATTAGGCAAAACAAATAGGCATCATGATTGCCCTTAGGTTACATGGAACGGGGATATAACTTGTGATCTCTGTGATCTGTGTACGGGTAGCTGCATACGAACTGAGCCTATAAGGAAGTATCTGCAGTATAAATAATCTGGATTAATAATTTGTTCTAGATAACTATTATTCAGACTTTAAAAACTTGACATTTATGATTTCCTAATACGTGTAGGATTCAGTAACAAATTATTATTTATAACCTTAGAATCAATGAAACTTCCTTAAACTTATTTTTAAATGTACAGAATTAAAGAAGAATTAAAAAATCGCGACCCTCGAAATGGGTAAGCTATAGTACTTCAGAAAAAATCATTGCAGGTACTGATAAAAACTACATGGATCTGTAAAATGTTCTGAATCGAATGGTGTTTTACTTGTTGTAAAAAATTAAGTTTAAAGCTATTAAATGAAATGCGGAGAGGAATAAAGTTATTAGTGTTATTAATGCTCAGAAACCTGTAATAGTGATGGGATATCGATATCGAAATATCGAAAATATCGATATTCAGAGTCCGATATATCGATATTTCATATCGATATTTAGAAACCGATATATCAAAGTCAATATCGATATTTTGTCATAATTTCGATATCGATATCCCATCACTATTATGTTACTTGACAGAATGTGCTTTTTAGTTGAAAAGTGAGTGAAAACCCAAACAAAAACTAAATACAAGAAATCGTAAGTAGACATATTTTTCATTCATTATTTACCTTTGTATACTTTCTAATCTGGATAATGCGAATATTTCTAAATAATATAAGTCTCAGGGCAGAGTTAAAAAATCATCTTTTGGGTTGAAATATTTTGCTGAAAAATCATTTTTCTAAAGATTCATCATTTTAGTTGAAAATTCATCTCTTTACTTGAAAATGTAACTATTTTGTTGAGAATTCTTTTTTTTTTGTCAAAAAATAATTTTTATTATCTAATATTGCAACTATTCCATGTTTGGTTAATAATTGATATTTTTTATTAACAATTGACCTTTTCTGGTTGAAAATTCATGTATTTTGTGAAAAATTCGCATTTTTTTGGTTGAGAATTAATTTTTTTAACTAACAATGTAAATATTCCATTTTTGGTTGAAAATTGATCTTTTTGGTTGAAAATTCATGTATTTTGATAAAAATTCGTCTTTTTTGGTCGAAAATTAATCTTCTTGGTTGAAGATTCATCCTTTTAGATTAAAAAAGCATCTATTTGGTTCTAAATTAATCTGGTTCTGTTGAAAATTAACTGTTTTTTTTAATTCATATTGTTTATTTAAATTTAACTATTTGGTTAAAAATGAAACTATTTTCATGAGAATTTGACTTGTTGGTGGAAAATGAACTTTTTTGTTAAAAAATCATATTTTCGGGATGAAAATTCAACTTTTTTGTAGGTAATTCTTTCTTTTGGTTTTAAAATTCAACAATTTTGCTGAAATTTGATGTACTTTGTTGAAAATATGTGTTTTTTTGCTAGAACATTGATCTTTTTGCTAGAAAATTCATCTTTTTGGTTGAAAATTTAACTTTTTTGTTAAAAATTTGTTTTTGTGTTGTTAAACATATATTTTTTATCTGAAAATTTCACTATTCTATTTTTGGTTAAAAATTCATGTATTTTGTTGAAAATGAAATATACATTTCGACTTAAAATCTTACGAATTTAAAGTGTTTCATATTGCATTCAATATCGTATTTACATTAATTTTATTTGAAAGAATTTTGTCCTGCATTATTACCCTATTTTCGTGAAAAATCACTTTTTGTCCTATGTTTTTATACAGTTCTTGGGCTCGCTTGCTGTCCGCGGCCCGGCCCCGCCCCGTATTGTCAAAAATTGATAACGTAGTTTATGGACAGCCCCTTATATACAATACCCTTTTTTCATAAGAAAACAGTCATTACATTCCAATGGAATTACTTCCACGCAGTTACTGCTGCCTAACGCAGGAGACTTATTTAAAATATAGTTACTGTTTTTAAAAAACAAGGGTACAATTTCTTTCGATTGATTATCTTACAACCATTAAACCCAATTTATTTTGTTTAATTAGGCAAATAAACACTCGCAGAAATCAACCAAAGCTATGGAATTTAAAACCAAAGCAACAAATTCCGAAGGTTGTGTTGAAGAAGTTAACAAATTTTATGAAACCACTTTGTTGCTTTAATACATTTTCTTTAATAATAATGTGTTTATACTCATTATAATTAATTATATATTTAAAATAAAAAATATCGAAAATATCGATAATATCGATATTTTTTATCCGATATATCGATTTTTTCGATATTTAGTTTCCGATTTATCGATATTTAAAATATCGATATTTTTTTTTCGATATCCCATCACTAACCTGTAATATTACTTGATCCCAGGAGATAAAAATGCAATGAATAAAATTTCATAAAATCTAGTATGCTCTACAACATTTTTGGGATGTATTACAGGTTTTGAAATTTCCAAATATTTTAAGATCTTGCTTATACGCACATTTCCGTTTAAGGTCTTTATTTTCGAGGTAGATGTAATTTTTTGCGACAGATGGGTAAGATAAAGAATTGTATATTTTTATTGGAGACAGTTTCACACCTTATGACATGGATATTACGTTTTCTTAAATTTATGAAAATTTTGCTTCTATAAATTGAGAAACCATTTATGCCAAACTTCATACAATTGCGCTAAATAAATTTTCAAAGCTATCTTAGTAGTGCAGCAATTGATATTTCTCAGACAAAGAAACAGTATTGATAAAAAATCAATTTAGCACATTTTCTGAATGTAAATGTCACAAATTCGTTGTCAAAGAGATTTTTTTGGTTCCATGATGCCTTAACATCGAAACGGTTTTCATAATTTAAACAAAAAATTCTTCCACAATATTCTTCACAATATTTCCCAACTTTTTCCTTTATATGTTTAGCTCTGGAATCTAGTAGAAGTACATTTTTCCGAGCACTGGACCAAATATCGTCATTTTCATCCGTGTTTCAATCAACATCTCTAAATTTAATTTCTTACGACAACTCATAAAACACAATCCGATTCAGAAAACCTTACAGATGCATCTAATCTTGATCAGAATCCGTTGAGATTTTCAGGAATTCGTAGGAAACCCTTAGAATCTCGTGCCAGCCTTTGTCCGTCTCTTGCTCCCTCTAAAAAAAATACTCAAGACACAACCCTGAGGTTTTGTATGCGCCTCATGAGGTGACCACTACGAAGCGTAGAAAGATACTGAGAACCTTGGTAACAATATTCTTCCTATTTAAAGTCCAAATTGTAAGCAAAAAATCATTTGGTGAGAAGGCGGAAGGAATAGGGAGATTGAACGATGGAAAACCCCTATGGGAGCGTTTCAATTTTTGATATTAGTGGGTAAAAATAAGAAAAATCCGGAAAATTTGGTTATTCAGACCCTTACACTGGAAGCTTTTCTTTCAGTCCGATTTCATTCGGGGACGGTGCAGATTGAAGATTTTGTGGTTTAGAATTAGGACAAAAAATAAAATGAGCTATGTTGCATATTTTGTTTATAACAGTGGTTGCAAGATGAGAGAAATGAGGAAAATTCGGTTATTTAGACCATTATGGGGCCATTCATAAATGATGTAACACATTTTTTCCACTTCTTTGCCACTCCCCCATGTACTCGTTAAAAATGGGTTGGGCGCCGCCCCCCCCCCCAGTTTATGTTACTTAATTTTCCCAAATGTTTATAGCCATGTTTTAATAAAGAAAATTTAATTACTTACTACCGGGGAGACATGAATTACCAAATAATTATAAGTTATTATTGGGGATGTGAAGCTTGTATATTCGATAGTAATTATACTGAAAGTTCGGAAATTTTAGGAATTACTGAAAATAACCAGACACTTACCAAAAACATGGACTATTTTCAGCAGTGAATTTCAAATGGTTTATTATCTTGTTTTTGACTTTCAAAATCAACTCACCTCATGTTACTGTCAAAACTAAAGACATTAACGGCGTTGGAACCAGGCCCTAACATCAAAATCATTTTACTCCATTAATACTAGAATTATATTTTTCTTAAATACTTAGGGCCTTCTTCTGTTTTGATTGAAATATTTATGCGGAGTGAAAAATTGGCTAATTTCAATACTTTTCGTGTAAAGTGATTTTTTAAATTCTAACTCGAGCATTCAGAAAAATCTTTTTACACAAAAAGCACTGAACTTAGTCAATTTTTTCTTAAGAATAATGATTCTAAAGTGCCCATCAAATTATGTACTTCAGAAGAATTTCCTATGAAAATATACATATATTTTAGTAAAACTATCAGTGTCGATCATTTGTTATTGATATTTTAAAATGTTCAATTTGATCATGAATTTATCTTAATCAATTCCACTATTTATCGCCCCCAATCACTAATTTCCAATAATTTCCACATTTACCGGTATAACTGAACAAACATTAAAACAATGCGAACTGCTCAAACTGAACCTTTTGTTTTGTAGAATTGAGCTAAAAAAATTTTGCTATAATGTATAGTTTTTTTATATCAGTTGTTAAAACATAAGAAAAATGTGGATATTTCGACCCCTTTGATGCCATACATACATTACGTAACAAATTTTACATATAACATGTAACCATGTAACAAATCGTAACAAAATGGTTTGGACCCCTTCTCCCCGCCTATGTTACTTAATTTTTCCAAGAATTAACAACCATGTCTTTTAAAGAAAATGTAAGTTACTCACTACACAAAACAGAAAATAGAAAAAAAGTTTCGTCTCGTCAATATCTACAAGCTCATATTTAAAAAAAAAATTTTTGACTTTTAAAATGCCCGTCCACCCAGGCGTTTGGACAATATTTTTACCCGATCTCAAGCGCTGGGCGACTTTCTCGATCCAGACCCTCATATTGTATTATCAAATAATTAGATGTTAATAAATTGAAAAGAATCAAAATTAAAACAATGTGAACTATAAAACGAATGAAATATACTATCATCGAAAATTAAAATTCATTTAAGTGTTATCTCGTAAAATGCCGTGGGGGTAGTAGTAGGGGAAACTATGCTAGGATAAGTCATACAAGTTTCCTAACCTCTCTCGATTTTCGAATAAGTCATCACTCCTGGTAGAAAAATTACACGAAAAAAATGTTGACCTTCTCGCAGAATTTTTTGTTTAAGTTGTGAAAGCCGATCCGATGTGAAGGCATCTCCAACCAAAAAAAATCTCCTCACCACCGAGTTTGGAAAGTATACATTCTTAAGATGTGCGAAAATAATATTTTATAGAAGCCGTTTCTTTGCATAAGCAATCTGAATGGTCGCTATGAAAGCCGATTCAGTATTGATAGATCAGTATTGATAGACAGCTTATAATATTTTTTCTGATTAGAGACAAGAGTACAATCCTCCATGCATAATTGAAAAATATCACATATTAACTTCCAAATGAAACCATTTTAACGATGAATAGTACAGTTAGTTTTTCATTATTTTAATATGAAAGTTAGGTCGTTCGTTATAATGTTTATAATAAATTTTTCTTGTCTCTTATATTTATTTTGTTTCATACCTAAATAAAATTTCTTCCAGCCATGTTAAATATTGTGGTTAAAGTTTTCAGAACAAATTCTTTTTGCATATTCCAATAAATTCTAATTATTTATTCTTAAAAGTTACCTACTCGCCCATAGGTTCGCCTAATTTCGAGAATCGTGAGAAAACTTTGTTTTTATGGATATTTTTCTACAAAATGATGGGAAAAGATTCAAAAACTAATCCAATCATAATACTAAACTGATGATAATTCCGATATTGAAGTCTTTATAACGTTATTACAAGCTTTTATTGTAATTACTAAACTTTAACGTTATACTATAATTTTGGATACGTGGATTTATTATAGGGTTGATTCGTTAAGAATATGATATAACAGTATCGATTTACCCCCAGCCAGTAAAATATTCTCACACCCCCCCCCCCCCACACACACAAAAGAAACTAGTACGTAATTTATGGATGCCCCTATGCTCGAAGCTTTCCTTTTAAATCCGATTTTGTTCATGGAAGCTCAAATGGATGAAAAATAAAATTTGTCACGTTACTCTCTTAAATTGAACCAGTGAAATAGCCACTGGTTGAATCAGTACTTTGAATTATTACTGGTGAACCAGTGATCTTCCTACTTTTACTGGGTGAATCAGTAAGTGACTCAGCTTGAACAGCGTTACTGAATAAACCAGTGACGCCAAATAACAGATTCAACCAATGATATAGCGCTTCACGCGGTCAAGACATGAACCGTCAGTCGTCTCGTACGCGCGTGTCGCCGGTCGGTTAATTGCATTTCGCGAATGAAAACGAACTTTATTGTGTATCAGTAATTGTGTTAGAAATATTTGGGGCCTGGCTGCAATAACTTGGGTTTGTCTTTGAGCGACGTGAAACGTTGGCGTATTGATGGGCTTTCCCACAGTTAAGCGCCATATATTCTATCCTATTATATTTCAGACTGATCCTCATTCATTGTTGCGAGAGTAAAATTCGGTTCTTAAAAGATAATTTTGCAAAGTTTAGCACATAAATGACGAATTATAAGTATTATACCTTACCAGCTGACGGACGACAATGCGCGTATAAACAGATGACTACTGGTACTAAGTAACCAGTGAACCTCACTGATTATACCAGTGACGGAATTCCACTGAGTGAACCAGTGAGTGAAAGAATGAGTGATCCTGCAAAAAAATTTGCTACTGAAAACCTCTTTCTTCGGGTTTCATAGCCCCGGGCAGAAACCCTTGTAGTTTTCGTCGGGGGACCGTCCGTCCGTCTTACTTTTTTCCAAGAAGGGAAGTGAGGGTAACTTTTAACGCACAACTCACAATTCACTACTCATAACTCAGGAAACGTAGGGAATTGAGTGGAGTGGAACTAGGGGAAGTGAGGGGAAATGAGGTGGGTAGATGAATTGAGGGGAAATGTGGGAGGAAGTGAGGAGAGGGGGAAGTAGATGAGTAAGAACTTGGGGAAGGGAGGGGAGGCGCAGTTTAAAGTGCGGGGAGTGGAAGTAGGGGTGGAAAAGTATGGGAGGGGGAGGTTTGAACGACTTATTTACCTCTTAATAGGCTACGAAAACCTGTTTTGTAGGTGCAAGGCGTCTACTTTGCTGACTTTTTTAAAATGTATGATTATGCCTATGAAACCCTTAATTAAGGTAGTTTAGTAATTCATAATTGAAATACTTTGTAGCGAGCTCTGATAATAAATGCGGTTGATCGCTGGAGAATGTTGAGAATTCTAATATTTGATCAAAGTCTAAGGTCATTGAAGGTTAGACCGTTAGAGCAATTTCTCATAAAAGATATGAGTGAACATGCTTAGTCTGGGCCAGTGGCTTGCAGCCATCTGTTTCGTGCGAATGCGAATGCATTGGCACGGTTAAGTGAGTCCGACTCTACCCGAAGTAGCGTAAGGCGTGGAGCGAAGAGCGCTGCGAACGGGATGCTGAAGGCGAAGGAAGACGAGGCGCGTTGAATAATGTATTTGTTGGGTGGCTGTGTTTCCGCTATTGTGCAGTAGTCTGCTGCTACTCTTACTGAGTGTAGAGTATTCGTGTACAGTTCACCATTTCGAAGGACTGCTTCCTCTCCCAACGATATTATTCCACCCCTTACACCCCTTTCCATAACTATTGCATTGCTTCCCTAATATCACTACGATTTGCTACGCGCTGTGTCTTCCATTGACTTGCCCCGGAAACTATTTTCCTCAACCAATATAACCATGTCCAACCTAGTTTCTCTGTTAAATGTCCTGTTTCGATTCCAAGTCGTCTTGTAATTGATTCTGGGTGCCACTGCAGACAACGCAACCAATTTCAAACTTTGACAATTGAACTTGGATGCGTTGACATTGTTTCATTTATACCAAATTTTCATGTATTTCATTTAATCTGCAGCCTTCAGAATAAGATAATTAGTATAATAAGTAATAAGATGCGCTTTTCAGCACGTCTCGAGAAAAACGGCTCTGAAAAAATCCACGCACGTAACAAGGGCCGCAATGGGAGAGTTTTTCAACTCCCGGTTGGATCAGGTAGCTCTTAGAGTTTGTAATTGAAAAGTCTGGGCTCGATTCCTGATGCCTGCATTCATTTCAATCAAGCCAAAATATTTATTTTTAACAATTTTTTTATTTTGAAAAATTGGGGTATTCAGTGCAGTAACGTCCTGGAAAATTCTGATTCTTCATGCAATTTTTTGTTTAAAACATCGCTAATTGCTCTTATTTGAAAATATGAATATTATAATAATAAAAGAAAATGTCTTTTATTTATATTCTTTCTTTTATATCATTTTATTTGACTATTTCTTGATATTTGAATATTTATGGGACTTGTGGCACTCCTGCCCACCAAGTGACGTTGGAGATGGGAAAGTATGTGAACTGCATGATTTTTGTGACCAGACACGGAGGCGCTTTCCCACCCCCACGACACAACGTTATTTCTGTGACCAGTCACAGGGGTGCCTCCCCCCCCACGGCACGAGACGCTGCAAAATGGTAGGGGTTTGACCAACATTATTTCTGTGACCAGTCACATGGGAACCTCCCTGCCCCCCCCCCCCACAATACGCTAGAAAGGGGTACACGTTTGACCAACATTATTTCTGTACCCACTCACAAGTGTGCCTTCCCGACTCCCATGTGACGTTGGAAAAGAGTAGGGTCTTGACCAACATCATTTCTGTGACCAGTCACATGGGTGTTTGCCGCCCCCCATGAGACGTTGTAAAGGTGAAGGTATGTGACGTACAATATTTCCGTAACTAGTCATAGGGGTTCTCCCCCCCCCCACAATACGTTAAATAGGGGAAGGTATGTGAAATACATTTTTTCTGTAACCAGTCACAGGGGTATTTTTTCGAGGGCCACACATTTTTTTCAAGACTTTTTCCTCTCAAACCAATATTTATGGAAATATAATGAAAAAACCAGGTTTTTGGTCTTTTGAACTTGAAAATCAAATTTGCGCATATTTTCACTATCATTTTCATAATCAGCGAGTGAATATACTTGTGTATACCTAGTTTCAAATCAATCGCAGGTAAGTACTTTTGGATGAAGTTCCGAAAAGTACTTACCTCGTGGAGTTTTGGCCTCGTGGAGTTGGAAAATTATCCCATTTTTCTCGAAAAATGATAAAGTTAGACAATGATTTCAAAGAACATGAAAGACGTATTTTTTTTTGGCGGCTGCAACTTTTATTCAAGACTTTTTCCTCTTCAACGAATATTTATCAAAATATAGTGAAAAAGTGCAGAAAAAAACATAGTTTTTTTGGTGTTCTAAACTTGAGATTAAATTTGCGGGTATTTTTACTATCATTGTTGTAATCAGTGATTCAAAGTACGTGGTTATACCTAGTTTCAAATAAATCGGAAGTAAGTACTTTTCGGAACTGCACCCGAAAAACATTTGTGTTAAGTTGAACGTATGCTTCAATCTACCAAAGTTTTGGGTTGAAATTTACAAAATATCTTGTTGATTTCACTAAAGATTGTATGGATTCAACCAAAAATTTATTTCCTTGGAATCTACCTTCTTATATTATATTCTTATATTTTATAGATTAATAAAACCACTATAATTTACACCTTCTTCCAAATTTACTTGTATAAAATGGACAATATCCATTTAAGCATATTCAAGTAAATTTTCCAACCAAAAACTCTCGAGAGAATGAAGTCTCATTTTGAAATTGTTATTAAAGAAAAGACACCTTTTAAAGTAATGAGATTGCTCTTATCCCTTCTTCCATATCAGGATTTCCTAAAAAAAAATTGCTCACTGGTCGTCACTGGTGGTGTTAGAAATAACGATGACTCGAAATAACACCGGTGCGAGGAATGAAGAGAAACAAAGCGAAATGGTGGGACGAATTCGAGACGCTGGTGTTCCAGCATCACGCGAGATAAATAGGTAGAGCCACGTGCGCGCATGTTGGAAATTCAATGGGAGTACACAATGGAGTACTGGGTGTCGACGGTGTAGATGGTGATAGAGGATGAGAGAAAAGAGGTTAAAGGAAAAGGGAGAACAATCGGACGGAAAATCTGGATGAGACAAAAGCTGAAATGCAGTTGAGTTCGCCTCTTCTCGCAGTTATTCTTTCGTCGAGAGATGCGAAAGGTTTCAGAGAATGGAAGAATTTTTCCCCTGTTTGTACACTTTCTTTTTTTTCGATCTCTCTTTCTTCCATTGCCCTGCGGAAAGCAAGTCAAAGGTCAGAGACTATAAACTCACGTGGTCTCGTGATGTGTCGTGCCTGTAACTCCTGTTGTTCTTGTTGTACTTGTTGTGGGTCGACAGGTCTGCCAGTTTCGAGTTACAAGCTTCACTACTATACCCCCTTCACATAGAACCCTGAGCTGGCTTTATGTGTATGTAAGACAGGTATATGGGGGTTCTCTCTGTTCAAGGTTTAATTGGTGTCAGTTACGCCTTAATCGGGTTACCTAATAGATGACCTGACATCTAGTTACTTTTTTCTTCATTAGTCAATTTCAATCGGCATTAGGCTGTTCCAAATTTTGAAACTATTTTTCTTTAGGTCTCACCGCTTGGTTTTCTTTCTTTTGAGGAAAAATTCATTGTCGATTTTTTTTTACATTTAAAAACAAAATTTCTGGAAAATTATTCACGATTGAGTTTGTATTAATAAACAAAACTATCATTCCTCCACAGCGAACTAACTACCATCGTTGAGGAATGAAAATATGTATTTTGTTTGCTTTTTACTCTATGTGCATTTAACTTCACAAGTTTGTTAAAACTGGGTTTGGTTCAAATTTACTTTCAAAGATTGAACAAACATCCCTTAAACATTTTTAAATTTGTTCTTCTGATTTCTTTACATAGTTTGAGAATTTTTTTAAATGTAGATCTGAAATAACTTCAAAAATCGTATGAAACATTGTAGCCCAGTCATCTGGTCGGAAAAACAAAGTGAATCTAGTAATGTTTGGAGTACATTTTTATCTCTTAAGTACTTCATTTTAGGGTGCATAATAAGGGTTCAGGTTTTATGACAAGGATTTGGTCCCGAAACACGGACAATTTTCTTGAAAAAGGTTCAATATACCATATGTAATTTTTTTTCCTTTCCTGTGCATCCCAGAGTTATGTAAAAGTGTTTTTAACCAAATTGAAGTATGCAAAATTCTACGCAAAACTAAAAAAAAATGTTTTTTATCACCAATAGCCTAGGAGTTGTGGTCTTTCAAAAAAGCCCGTTTTTTGCCAAAAACCACGTGTTATTTTTGGTTTCTCTGTACCTTGGATCGCGATCATCATATCTGAAAATGGAGAATAGGTGAATTAAAGAAGACGTAATTACCTGTAATTAAACAAAAGTATTGTCCTATAAAAGCAATAGGTCGTGAGTAAGCGCGACCGAAGGTGATTCTTAGCGACCTATATTTGCAGGTTTATAGCAAGTGTTTAGTATTTTTAAAGTAGCACGTTTCGAGAGAAAAAATGTTCCTACCCCTAACACGTCACCTTGCAAAGTGTACCGTAACTCTATTCAGAAACTGCGGCCATTTTTTAACACTTCTATGCCATATAAGTGCCTTAATTGATTAAAAATGAATATTAATGTATTTTTTACTGAAATTTCTGTAATTTTTTATGAATAAATGAATAATTGTTAAAACAAATACATTTACACCACCTATCGAATTATTTATTGATTGACTAAAAACGATTAACTATTCATTTTCAATATGCGCACATTCGATGGGCGGTGGAAATATATTTGTTTAAACAATTATTTATGTATGAATAAAAAACGGCTAAATATTCGTTTCAAGTATATAATAAGCCTCCCCAACAGAAATTTCAGGAAAAAGATGCCAAAGAATGCACATTATATGGATGTTGGGCATATATTTATTTAAACAATTATTTATCTACCAAAAAAAAAGCTAGGACCTGTTAGGCGTAGGAACATTTTATTTTTGCGCTAACTCACGACCTATTGCTGTTAGGACAATTTTTTTTTTAATTACATGTAATTACGTCTTTTAAACTTCACCTGTTGACCATTCTTAGATATGATGATCAGGATCCAAGCTACAGAAAAACCAAAAATAAAATGTGATTTTTGGCAAAAAATGAGGATTTCTTGAATGAGCGTAACTCCTAGACTATTCGCGATAGAAAACTTTTTTTTAGGTTTGCTCAGAAATGTACCTACTTCAATTTTGGTAAAGCACACTTTAACCTCTTGGATGCACAGGAAAGCAACAATTCACTGTATTGTATTTTGCACATTTTTCAACCAAATTTTCCGTGTTGCGAGGCAAAATCCTTATCACAAAAAATGACCGTCAAATGAAGTATTTAAGAGAAAAAAAAGTTAGTCCTCCAAACATTACTGGATAAAATTACCAGATGAGTGAATTGTTATAACGACAACAGGGAATAATAGTTCCCTGTAAAATTGAAAACCAGCCGTCATAAAGTTGATAAGTATATATTTTGTTTGTTAGTAATTTTATTTGTAATTAATCACACGAGTTTCTCCTTGAGTGACTTGAAAAGATGGAAAGAGTTAACAGAACTTTAGTTGATAAAAATGAACCCTTAAAATACAGAAAAAAACCCTGTAGAAATTTAAAAACAAAGCATTACTTTCCTGTCTCGGGGACGACTCAAATTGAAGCTCTTGGCATATAGAATTGCGATGAAAATTAAATTTCCTATGTTATATTTTATTTATATCAGTGGTTGTAAAAGAAGAAAATGAGGAAATTTGGTTGTTGATGGTTTGGAATGACTCTCATATTCAGTAGCTCACGAAACCCTACCTTGAGGTTGTTTTACGATCTCTATGGAATTATTTTTTTATAATTTAGAATGTTATAAAAAAAATATGAAGATAAAAAACATTTGTTTCGTTTGAGATGCTGTAATCAAAATCCGCAAATGCTCTGCAACTATTAAAAGTAATACCTCCTAATACAAGATTTCCTTTGCCGAGATTCACCCACATCTAAGGTTCGTGTCCATGAATTTAGAAGCCAATTGAGTTATGATCTTTTGTCTGAAGCAAGTATAGAGGTAGTCTAGAACATGCAACATCTCGTAGTAATTGTAGCTTTACTTCAAAGTTGGCATTACGTTGCAGAAGTTTGGATGTAGCTCGGTTCGAAAAGTAGGTTCTGAAAACTTTACTTCCTCGCCAATTTCAAAGTTAACTAAAATTTCAGATCCTGAAGCTGTATGTAGTTCATCTCCTAAACTCAAATTATATGCATTTGATATGCAAATACTAAGTCAATATTCAAATTAATACTTCATTCATTACTAAAAGATTTTCCGATCTTTACACAAGTCTAGAGTTAGAAACGTGCCAATTTAAACTTCTTGAATTAAATTAAGATTTTTGAAAGTACGTTTGAGCTCGGGAAAGTATTTGGAATCTCAAAAAAAAATTGTTGAACATGTCTATATATTACCTGCATTTACAGGCATGTACCTGCATTTACTTGCCTCAATCTAATATTTTGCTCGGGGAAATTAGGAAAATGACAGGAAAAACTCAGAGATTTTGAACAAAATCTTGCAAAAGTCATTTATAAAAGATTCCATGTTAAAAATACTAAAAAATTAGGATTCTCGTCTTTGCCTTGTATTATTATTTTTTTTGCAGTTGCTTCCTCCTGATGATTACATTTCTAGTTAAAAATTGTATTATTTGGTTAAAAATTCAACTATTTTGTTAAAAATTTAATTATTTGGTTCGAAATTCAACTGTTTTGTTGATCATTTGTCTATTTCGACAGAAAATTCATCCTTTGGGATTGAAAATTCATATTTTTTTGTTGAAAATTCAATTGTCCTCCAAAAAATGCAATTATTTGTTTGATAATGCAACTGGTTTTGGGTAAACTTTAATCTTTTTTGTTTATAAATTCGACCACGTAGTTGAAAATTTATCTTTTTTGATTGTAAATTCACTAATCTGGTTAAAAATTAAACTATTTTCTTGAAAATTTAACTATTTTGTTAAAAACCTGGTTTTTGAATAATAATGACCAGGGAAAAGTCAGGGAATTTTGAAAATAAAGTCTTTCGGCCACCCAGTTTGCGGAAGGACTGACGCAATTAAGACCTCGAGCAATTTTCCAACGAATTTACAATGTACAATCCTTATTTGCTTGTGTATACATCAGATGACATCAGAATCATTAAAAAATCGGATACTGTATACGAAATCAACAACGCTCATCAAGCTCGTTGTAATCCACCCGACTGACGATCTTCCTAATCAGATTTCGCGCTTACACGACACTGCGTCAAGATCCAGTGAACCGAAGTCATTACGAACTGTCAGATCCAATGTTCGAATTGGACCGACAATCCCTTGAGAGAGTGAATCGGATGTGTGCACTGTTGATTGAGGCTTGTCTCTCGTCTTCTATTTCCCAACGACCCTTCTCTTTCTCTCTTTCTCTCTTTCTCTTTTTCTCTCTTTCTCTCTTTATCTTTCCAAATCCATCTCTCTCTTTCCTTTCGGCATGACCTCCTATCGTTACTTAATTACGGAAATGGGTCTATAGAGACGGGCATTCAGCTTCTCGTTTCGAGAGTTGGAATCAAGGAAACGCTTTGCATCAGATGGACAAGTCATTATTCACCACTGAAGTCTCTCAGACACTAGAGAACAAGGGAGTGAATGAAGGGGGATTAGAAGTGGAAAGCTAAGTAGTACTTCCGAATCCGGATTCTGTCTACTAACGTGTAATTGCCGAACTACAACTCAACGCCCGCTGTCAGCACAGCCAAGTCAGCCCTTGACTCCTCAGTCTTCACGAAAGTGGTTTCAATGTTTTCCCTTCTGATTGAAAAGCTAATCTTCATGTTATATCTGGAACTCAGTAAGGCTAAGTGATTTAATGTATTACCCTAGATTCAAAAGAAAGTTCTGGTTTAATATGAACTTATAAGAAATTCTTTAACATTACTAAACTTGTAATATGCTGAAGTAATAAGATGCGCTTTTCAGCCATTTTCGAAAAAATAGCTGTAAAAAATCCACAAACGTCAGTCTTTCGACCGCCGATTAGGCTAGGTGGTAGCGCTTTGGATTTGCAAGTGGGCAGTCTGGGCTCAATTCTTGCTGCCTGTATTTTTTTCGATTTCTTTTCATTCAAATTATTTTATATTTAAATGAACTATTAAATCAAAACCACTTTTACTCCAAGAAAAGTTTTTTAATAGAAAATTCTCACGTTTCTTCATTTTATTGAACATATACATTTTTATTACTATTATTTCCATATGAGATAAAAATAAAATATATAACAATAGTATAATAAGAATAAAATGAGTATTAAAATATGAAGAAATAGTTGAATCAAATTATATGGAAAATGGAATATAAATAAAAGATATTTTCTAATAATATTCCAATATTCGTATTTTTAAATTACAGTAAAAACATTACATAAAAACATTTTTTTATGTAAATAATAAAAATAAATAAAGATGAGAATAGTATAAATATAGTATTATACAATTTGCATGATGTACAAATAAAATACGCTTTTACTATTCATTTGCTAATATTATCCTTTGCATTAGTAAAAGTGGTAAATGTTGAAAAACGAATTTTTTTCATGTGAAATAATTGTTAAAAATAACTATTTTGATTTGATTTAAACAAGTTTAATAGTCAGTTGTAATAAAAAAATTTTAAGTAGAAAAAAATTTACAAAAAATGCAGGCAACAAGAAACGAGCTCAGACTTTCTCTCACAAATCCGGAGCACTACCGTCTGATCTATACGGCAGTCGAAAGATGTTGGCATCGCGGTTCATGTAACGTGCTTGGATTGTTTGAAACCATTTTTCTTGAGAATAACTGAAAAGCGCATCTTATTACTTCAGCATATAATACAAGTTTGGTAATGACCTATTACTGAGAGGAGTATGAATCCAAACAAAATTTGTAGGGGTGTAGTTTCCCCTTGTAAATTATACTTTCCGGCTTTTATTTTCAATTCTTAATTTCATCAACAAATTCTGGATACATTAACCAAAAGTTTAGCTAAAATTACTTCCATTTTTTTTGAGTTCGTATTTAGCTCTACCCTCTACGAATTCCTTAAAAATCTTAGAACAGTAGAACAAGTACATTACAGTCAGCCATTTTTTTTGTTTTTTAATTTTTTTTTTTAATTCATTGTGTGAACCATAAACAGGCAATGCCTGATAACTGGTTCATCTAGTTTACATTTAATACAGTATTTCTTATTTCTTTTTCATCTTATCATAGTATTTAATTTACATTTTTTTCTTACTCTTATTTTAATCTAAATATAGTAATTATAATAATTAATGGACAATCTGGTTTTATAAATTCATCAATTATTTTTTCTTACATAATATTCTTTTATGTGTTGTACAAATTCATAAAAGTTCAGACTTTCTCTAATATTTTTCGGCAGTTTGTTAAAAACTGTAATACTACAGTTTATCGGTGATCTTTGCGCTGTTCTAATTCTATGATATTTATTCCTTAATTCTCCAGCAAATCTAGTGGTATAGTTATGTACATTGTTCCCTATTTCAAATTGATACTCAGTCTTTATATGGTTATTTATCATTTTGTATATCATTTTTACCCGTTCAATATCCCAAAGAGTACGCACATCTGGAAGCTCTGTTACTTTATATAATTCCAAAGTCGACATATCTCTAGGAAAATTGTATAAGGTTTTAAGTATTTTGTTTTGAAGCCTTTGTATTTTATCCAGTAAATGTTCTGAAGCAGAAGCCCAGTTTGTGGTCACGTATCTAATATGAGATTCTATGAAAGCGTGGTAAATCATTTTTTTATTTTTGTCCCTTAATACCCTTTTGCACCTTCTTAAAACACCATACCATGGTACTATTTTTTTCATGACTTTTTCTATATGTCGTTTCCATGTTAATTTGTTATCAATTATAGCTCCGAGATATTTGTACTCCTCAGTTTCCTGAATAATAACATTTTGTATTTTTATAATCAGTGGTCGCTTGGGTATATTAACTAACGCAAAAGTCATATATACTGTCTTTTTTTTCATTTACAGTTAATTTATTACATTTCAACCAGTCACAGTAAATTAACAAATCCTTGTTTATTTCCTCTTCCAATTTTGTACAATCTTTATTACTATAAACAAGAACAGTATCATCTGCAAACATAAAAATTTTACCTAAAAATCCCGCCTCAATTATACTCTCAACATAAATTAAATATAGTAGTGGTCCAAGAACTGATGCTTGAGGCACTTCCATAGTAATATTAGTTTTCCTAATTTTTGTATTATTGGCATAGACATACTGTTTCCTTTTATTTAAATATGATTTTAGTAGTTCAAGAGCTCTACCCTTAATTCCAAGTTTAGAGAGTTTTTTACACAGTATTCCGTGACTAACCGTATCAAATGCCTTCTTTAAATCAATAAATATTGCTGTAGCTATTTCTTTGTTGTCTATTCTTCTAATGATGTCTTCATTAAAGTCCGTTATAGCACACTGTGTATTAGACCCTTCCTGAAAACCATATTGCATTCTACTGATTCCTCTGTTCTTGTTTAGATAGTTTATTAATCTTATCTTAATTGCTTTTTCATACATTTTTGAAAAGTTACTTAATAACGAAATTGGTCTATAGTTACCCACATTATCTTTAGATCCGCTTTTATGTATAGGAATCACTTTACTTATTTTAAGAATTTCAGGAAATGAACCATTCTCAAAATCAGTATTTAAAATCTTCAATCAGTGATTTTTTATGACAGGATAGTATATCAGTAGTTCAGAAGCAGTAATGCTATCATCACCTGCCGCTGCCTGTTTATTTAGAGTACTTACAATTTGATCTAATTCATTGATAGTGATTGGCTTGAATTCGGCTAACTCTGTGTTAAGTTCTATTTCGCACATCTCTGTACTCTCATCTCCTATATTTTTCTGTAACTTTTCACCAATTTCTTGATAGTAGTTATTTATTTCGTTTACAATATTTTCAGAATGCACAACCTCTCTCTCACTGACAAATAGCTTTTTTATTTCATCGGTTTTTTTATCTTGTGGAGAATTGTTCAAAATTGTGTTTATAGCTATCCAAGTTTTTCTGGGGTTTTGTTTTTTGCTTTCTCGACCATAGTGTCAGCTTTAGTTTTTGATATTTTCCTAATTTCATCTGTTACTCGATTTTTTATTTTTTTAAATTTATTTTTTATCAACTCATTTGTTGGATTTAATTTTTGTCTGACATACAAATTATCTCTCTCTTTCATAAGTTTTGTCAAATAGGTGGGAAGTGTGATGTTGTTCTTTATTTGAATCTTTTTTTTACTATTTACTGTAAATTTGTCTTTAATTTCCTGTATCAATTGAATAAGTTCACTTATATCCCTTATCTCAGTATTTTCACATTGTATTTTAAGTGACTCCAATACTTTGTTTTTATCTACAAAGTGAAAAAATGTTTTTTTTTTCTCTTATAGTTTTTCTTCTTCTTTATATTAACAGAAATTACTAACAGTCTGTGATCAGAGAGAGTTGTGTCTTCCACGGAGGTTTGACATTCTATATCCCTATATAAGACATGGTCAATGATTGTTACAGAGTTATAGGTGACCCTAGTACCTTCCTCAAAACATATTTTATTTGCTATCTTAAATTCATTCATTTCTATAATTCTATTATAGTCTTTAACTATATCAGTTTCCATATTCAATAAATTAATATTAGTATCACCACATATTAAACCCCTATCGCCAAAAGTTTCCATAATATTATTCAAACCTTCTAGAAACTCGCTCTGTGAACTTGATGGTCTTCTATATATAGCACATATCATTAAATTATATTCTTGTATCTTAAATAGTATAACATTACATCCGTTTTTATCATCTAAATAGCTTTGATTAATTTCTTCAAAATTCAGACCACTTTTAATATAAACAGCTACTCCGCCTGCCCTAGACTCTCTACAATTATGTATTGAAGTATATCCATTAATATTATAAAAATTAGTCTCACTTTGGTACAGCCATGTCTCGGTAAGGATCAAAATATCAATGTTATTATATTTACTTTCTATTATCATTTTTAACTCTTCAAAAACATTTCTAATACTTCTTATATTTAAACATATTATATTCAAATGACTTTCCATGATATCTATTTTTTGTTACCTTTCAAGAGCTTATGATCCTCGGTTTTCTCTTTTTTCCTTACTCCATTGTCTCTAATTGTTGCAAATCTTCTTCATTTCTTATCCATATTCTTCTGTCACCTTCCTTTTTCTTCACGTAGATTCTGCCGTTGTCGTACCAGGCGAAATTGAATTTCCCTTTGTTCCTAAGATCTCTTGCTCCCTTAAATAATCTTTGGTTGTGTAGAGTTAGGTCTTCGTTAATGTAAATATTCTGATCCTTGTCCCCTTGAAGGTTACATTCGCCAATTTTGATGCCTTTGACTTCTTTTATCTTTTTTATTATGTTTTCTTTGGCCTCTCTGGTTTTTAACTTTAGAAAAATCGTGGGAAAATTTTTAGTGGATTTTAACACGTAACACTTATCAAATTCTTTTTCTGCGAGTTCATAACCCATACCTTTCATGACTTTTTTTACTGTTGCGTGGGGCTCTTCTTCTTGTTTCGGTATTCCTGTCAAAATTAAATTTTGAGATTTTTGTTCTTGTTCTTTTTCGTTCTGTTTGGTTTTTAAGTATTCCAGATCACTGGCCAAACTTTTATTCTCTTCCTCCAACTTTGTCATCCGTTTTTTAATTTCTTCATTACTTTCTCTTTGTTCCTCAAAGAGAGTTGACATAAAATCCACCCACTTTTTCAATTCATCTATTCTCTCAATATTCTGTTTTTCAAGGCTTTTTATTTACTTGTTAAGATTTTTGAATTGCGATTCCATATATTTTTGTAGGTTCTCCATTTTTTCCTCTTTTGATTCTTCTTCTGGGTAATTGACAAAGCTGTTTATTGTTTCATTTGCTTGAGATGAAAAAGAGTCAGGATCAGTGTACTCACTATCTGAATCCTCCTTACATTTACAAAATTCAATACCTTTCTTATGAATCAAATCAATTCCTGCTTTTTTTGCACATCCCGGATGGTATGTTTTCGGGCAGTATGCGCAAGTAACCGATTTCCTTTTAATTTCTTTTTGACACACCCGACATATATCCAGGGGTTCTCCACTAGGCTCAAGATCCTCAGGTGCTGAGCTACTCCGCTGTCTATTAATTTTTACATTTAAATTCATAAGTATTATTTAATTTTAACTTTCTAAGTTGAGTTTATTTTTTTAACAAAAAGATTCAGGAGATATTTATGCACATACTTATTACTTTAAGTTAACGAAACTCTCCAATTTACTTAAGTCACGCTGTCTTATACGTATATCCACCCATAGTACATGAATAATACGTATATTCACAATAGCCAGTTTTTACTTGTTTTTCGAGTGTTTTTCACAAACCACACGCACTACAACGCTGCTTGATAAAAAAAACCAGTTCCGCATTGTGTTTCAAAGTCTCATTCTCCAAATAAATGTCACTTTCTGCTAATTTTAGAACTACGTTGTGATATACGTATATACACAGTAGACAGTTTTTAACTGTTTTTCATAAACAAAACGCACTACAAGTCTGGTGGAGGAGCATATTAGTTCCACAGTGTGTTTTCAAGTCTCACTCTCCACAATAAATGTTACTTTCACCACTTTAAAATTAAAAAAAAAACACTCATCACTATGGTCACGTGTATTTTCACCACTTTTATGAAACAAGTTATTTTTGCAATGTTGTGTGTATTGCACCTGCCTCCACTCATGAATGTTGATCAGGAGCACAATATTGTCATTATACACTCTTGTTTTTATTAAACTCGATAACCAACTTTCGCAGATATAGAAAAATTCACGGAGCGACCTAGCAGCACGACCGCACAGATTTCAGGACCTGTTTTTAAATTAAATAATATAGTTGCAATTGAATGATAAACATATAAAAACTACACGGAATATAAGTTGAGTGTCTTATATAATGTTTTGTTTAAATTTTAAAGACTGTATCGATGTGAAGGTATTATGTTTTATAAAAACCGTTTCTTTTCGTGAGCAATATGAATTGCTGTACTATTAAAATACTTTTGGAAATTCGTTTGTCGGGATTATCTCAAGTTTTGCCATTATAAGTGAAGTAATCTGCTGATAACGATGAACAGCTTTTTTTCGTGTACCAATAAAATTTCATAAAATTGATTTTATCATTCTTACAGTTTTGCTTCAAATTCAATATTAAAACTGACATTCCAGTACGCATTTTATAACTGTTTTTCGATAGAAAAAAATGATAAAAACCACTGTATCACCTGATCCGCCATGTTACTTTTTATTATCAGACGTTTTTTTTATAATCAGAAAGTATAGTCTTTTGTAAATATTAAAAAAAGGACACACTTCATTTTTGGCCAATCATTTCCATATGATTTCGCACGAGTCAGCTCTTCCTGTTTCAGTATAAATTATATTATAATTTCTTATTTTTGTAATGTAATATTTATAGAAGTAATATAATCAATTTTTATTGCTTATTTGTTAAGGATTAATAATAAATAATTTGATAGCCACTTCAGTTACTCAAGTTTGCATGCGATTTGACAATCACCCTAATGTGCTATTTTCCAGTTGAAACCGTGTTTTTGATTAGACATTAGAGGTAATCTGATAAAAATATTAATAAAATTACACCTTGAGAATATTTTGGTTACTTTAATAATTTTCAAAAATTTCTCATCGCTATCATACCTTTCATAAAATTGAAAAATGTTTTCAATGATATGGACTTAAAACTTCTAGGAACCTGCGTCGAAGGACTCCTATTCGATTATTTTTCGATCAGTCAGTAGAAAAATATACATGAAAAAATAGATGTTTTCGCAAATCGGTAAATGGCTATATCTCCAAAGCTATACAATATTTTTCTGAATTATCAGGCTTGTTGTAAACAGAAAATTTCGCACTATATGCTAAAATAAGTACGATGAAAAAAGAAGTAAAACTATTTCTCATTAAATTTCGATACCTATTGATATCACACCCTAATATCTATAGATCGTCGCCCTATAGTTAAATATCCGGATCTTAGTATCCATTATTCTTAGTAGACACTTTTATCCATGCGAATATACCGGTTATTTTAGTAAACATACACAGTGCAGAATGTTCTCTTAAAAATAAACTTCGGAAACTTAAAACATGCTGAAAAATTTAGAGATACTTTTAATAAAAAAAATATTCTCGTTGCACGTGCACATTCTCAGCGTGCGCGGCTCGCAAGTTTTAGCGCGCCTAGGGCGCGCGTATGTCGGGACTCGGAGCTCACGCTTCGTGTTCAGTAATGTATTTACCTCATGCTCGGCTTAGTTCACATTGTAATGCATATACAGACACTAACTTGCAAATACTACTAAACTGTCGAAATCTCTATTTTTAAACAGATCATTAAATTTATTTCAACAATAGATTAAAAAGAACTTTAATTTACCTGAGGCTCTATCAGCCTTTAGGAACGCATTGTTATTACAATACTCGCGCTTGGCGCTCGATTTTTTATATTTATTTATAGAATTCTCTAGTAAATTTTATAATAACCATAATATATTGCATATGTATTTGAGAGAGAGAGAGCCGTAACTGATCGTTAACTACAGACGTAAAACATAGACGGCTGAATACTGTACAGAAAAATTCGAGAAATCGCCGTAACAGGCAGTTACGGACTATACTAAAATATCGGACGGCTATTTCGAGCTGTTGTGATTTTAAAGAAGTCCATATGTGCTTACGGCGTTCTCGGGATTTATCCAAACAAGACAAAAAAAGTTTTGTTTCCGAGAAACACCAAAACTGCACTTATTATAAGTTGCAAAATGCAAAATTATTTGACTGTGTCTAGTCCCGAAAAATTGAGGAAATTGGAAAAGGCGATGGACTTGTCGACCCGAAAATTCGGGACGACTAGCCAAGCTTATGAAAAATATTAAAATACTCATCCCGAATTTCGGGACGAAACAGTTCGTTAAAATTAAAGACATTTAAACAACAAATCGTTACAATTGAAGAATTTTCTATTGTAAATCTTCAAATTTGAACTATTCCAAAAAAATATTTCCAATTACATACCTTTCAAATACAATTCTTGAAAAATTTATCAATTTTAATTCCATATTTAAAAATTTTTTAAATTATCAATCGTAACTCTTAAAAATTGTAAAAATTTGAATTGCAAATCTTTTAAAAATGAAGAGCTTTTAATTTTGAAAATTTACAATTAAAAATGCAAAAAATATTAATGGTATGTAATATTTCATGTCGATTGAATAATAATTTATCAAAATTCCATTATTTTATATTCTTTTGCTGTGAACGGCGTTTTCTGAAATTACGGCAGGCCTGTTTCTGAGGTCCGCAATTCGAAGAAAGCCGAAATTGCCAGTTACGCCGTTTTCTCGAATTTCAGTATTCCAATCAACATCGTTAACTGCATTTTAAATATTTAATTAACATTTCTAAACAATTTTTTTGCAGAAAATGAATCGGAATCCGCGATACATGCGAATAAAGATTCAAACAGTTTTTGTCGATTTTCTCGCCCTCGTTCGTTTGTTAGTTAACGGTGTCTTCCAAGTCACGGTAGTAATAATTGGCATTCTAGTTATTGAAACATTTTCAAGTAAAAAAATTCAAATTTGTAGGTCTTTTTAAAAGTAACAATTTCTTTGATATATTTCTGTTCCGTATCTCGCGTCGATTGGCTGAAAATGTGAATTTTCGTTTTGTCAACAGCAGTTTCGATGTTTCAAATAAAAACCGTGAGTTCTATCAAGAAGGATAGAAAAAGATTTTTAAAAGCGTGATCACGATTAAAGCAAAAACTATACATTTCAACAAAAAGTGGTCTATAGTAAGATTATAGATCTTTTTGAGGTAAATCATTTTTCTTCTGGATATTCTTTTCGTATTACGCATAGTTTTTCTATAAAATGGAATTTCGATTGATACAAAATCTATACGTCTTATCAAAGAATGGGCTGAAGAGAACTTGTAGATCTTTTTAAAATGAATAATTTTTCTTGAAGAAAAAAACGTTATCACGATTAAAACAGAAAATACTCGTCGCACCAAAAAATGGTGTAAAGTAAATTTGTATATCTTTGTGGGATGAACAATTTTACCTTTCAACATTTGTTTCGTCTCTCGCAGATTTTTATTCGATTTAATTTCCGCATGTAGGTGAGGAGTAGGGTGACCCAAAAAAATTATTATTTTTTTGCTGGCTCAACCCCTATTTCCTTTCACTTGGGTAAAAATAATTGTGGAATTTTCCATAAATTAAAAAAAAAGTTTGACCCGTGGTCCATGACCTTTAAAGTCTAAAAAGTGTGACTTTTTTGCGTGAAAATGACCAGTGACTTGCGAAAAAGTAATTAATGTGACAATGAAACTAAAAAAATGGGAAGCACCACAGAAAATAATCTTACCCGAAGTTCATCCATAATACTACCCTTGAAAGTGAAAAAACTACCCTCTATAGGAGGTTCAAAATTTATAATTTTCGTTTTTTATATAATCTAGATATTTTCGGTCTAGAATGGTTACAAATGACCTTCTTGAAGTTAAAATGGATGCCAGTGAGAGAAAACTACCCTACAACTTAAAGAAAATAACCTTAGATTAATATTTTACTTCTTTCGCTGTTCTTCACATAATTTCTCATAAAACAAGTCCTCGGCTAACTTCAAAAATATTGTTGAAATATTTAGGAGTTTTTTCAGTAATTTAAATACAATTTAGGTTCCGTTTTTGAGCCTTTAAAGAACCTTTAATACAAAAAATCTGCATCACAACTCAGAATTAGGAAACGCTTTGCTTCACAGAATTATATCTGAAAATTGAAAGGGTATGAAAATATATGTTTCTTATGTGAATAGAACTTTCCAAAACTGGACCTTAAACTGTCTTTAAATGATGAGAGAAACAATGAAATAATTATACAATATCACTTAAGTCATCCTAGAACATTTTCTATGAGAAATTATATGGAGAGCTGTGAAGGAAGCAAAAAATCGTTCTAAGAGGTATTTTATTTACCCTTAAGGGTAGTATTCTAATTAAAATGAGAAAAAATTATTTTCAGTGATGCTTAGCATCATTTTATCATCATACTCATTGCTTTAACACAAGTCGTTTATTATTTCTACAAAACAAAATACGTTAACACTTTTTAGCATGTAAAGGCCTTGGACCACGGGTTAACTTTTTTTAATGTATCAACAATTTCAGAATTATTTGTAAACCAAATGAAATTAAATAGAAAGGGGGTGAGACAACAAAACAAGTTTTTTTTGGGACACCCTAGTGAAGAGTCAACAACTGTCAAAAAGTATGTTACGCAATTTATGGATAGACCCTTGCTGCATCTCATGCAAATGAGAAAAGTCCTTTGAAGACACAAAAAAGAGTCATTAATAAATCATTTTTATGATACTATCGCATATTCATCATAAATCAAATAAGTCATTTAATGAAATCAGAGTATATTCTTGAGCAAGATTGTGCTGTCATAAAAACAATGAGCAAAAGTAAACGGCGCTGATTGTCGATCAATAGTTCTGAACAACTGCTTGAAAAACATTTCTTGTAGAATGTTATACCTGTTGATTCAAACACGAAAATTAACCGATAGCATCGCATATAGTAAATAACCTCGGGGTAAGAGGCGGCGAGTAATTCATCTCTTTCTTTGACATTAAGTTAGTCTTTCAACGGCTATGTGAAAATATTATTCTTTTTTCCACCTTTGGGAACTATAAATTTTGCATTGCAATGAAAAATGTAAAATAACATACAAGGTAATTTCTACAATTATAAAGTCCGAAAAATCTCATATTGAAATACTTGACATCAAATTCACTTATAAAAATATTGGAAAAGAATTTAATACGAGTTAAGCAAGAAAAAATGAAATACTTTCCGCAGTATTGAATAATAAAATTTAATAATATCGTATTTGAGCTGAATCTACTGCCAGAACTTATTAAGGTGTGTTTAATTAATTATACAACAATGCAGCTTCATTTTTCAGCACGATTTTCGCTACCGAAGGGGAATAATATTTCAAAACCGTCAGAATTTTTATCGTGAGGGTGCACCCACGTACTCTTTGTGGGGATTTTCTGCGGAAGATATTAATTTCGATGTGAAAGTCGCGCTCTGAGAATCGCGGCTCCCTATTCTGAGTACGTAGACGTTCTTTCTCAAGCGCGATGTAGAAAAGCGGAAACGAGGGTTGATGGGACATCGTTTACATTGCAAAAATAGGAAAAGAGAAAAGAATTGCTGGTAAGCTTTGGGGTCGGGATTGGCGTATTATTATATCATTACACTCGGATGCCAGATAAAATTATTTAAGTTTCAATCCACCCACTAATGCAACGTACGTAATTACTACTACCTCGCTCGTTTCAGTATTCTCTGGATTTTCTACTCTTCTGGCGCCCCGATACCGGAAGTTCAGTATGGCACGTGACACGAGTTTCGAAAACAGAATACTGCTATAAAATATAATCTAAAAGCCTCAAGGTAATATTCCATATAAAGATATATTGGAATTACTCACTCGCTTGCATCCTACGTTCAGAAGAGTTATGAAATTACAGTTGTAATTTAAAAAAGAAATAAAAAGTTCAATAGAAAGTTATGCAGTCTGGGTCTGGGGTCAGAGGTCAATGGTGAGGGTTCATAGATCAGAATTCAAAGGTTAAGGGTCAAAAGTGAAAGGTCTTAGACTAAGAGTCAAAATTGAAAGATCTTAGGTAAGGGGCCGTTCGAAAATTACGTCACACTGCTAGGTGGTGAGGGATAACAGATTTTGTGACGATTTGTGATGTAGGGGAAGGGCTTAACGCAGAATGTGATATCACACATGGAAAATATAAATGTGATTAATAATTATTTTAAATGTTGAAAAAGATGAAAATGAGCAATTTTATTTTATGAGTAAAGGAATTAAAATTCCACTTTGTGCCATTGCAGTATGAAAAATGGATTATACCGTTTATGATCTTGTATTTTCAAATTAGAGGCACGAATATTTAGATACTAAGCCATACAATCTGGAAGTTTTTTTTTAAATCCTGGGTTCTAAAACCTGATAAGTAGATTTTAAGGCCTAATATCTGTAGATTACTGTCCCAAATTTTAAAATCCAAGATCATAAACGGTATAATCGCATACTGTTTTCAAGAAACTTCCCCTATTTTACTGAAAAATCGTTTTCTTAAGTTGAAAATTAATTTTCTTAACTGAAAATTTAACTAATCCATTTTTGGCTGAAAATTAATGGTTTTTAGTTGAAAACGAACTATTAAATTTTTCATTGAGAATTCATATTTTTGGTTTGAAGCTGAAATACTTTGTCAAATATTCTTTTGGTAGAAAATTGAACAATTTTGTTAAAACTAATTAGTTGAAAATTCAATAATTTCGTTGCAAATTTATATATCTTGTGATAAATTCGTCTGTTTTGGTAGAAAATTAGTCTTCTTGATTGAAAATTCAAATGTTTGGTTAAAAGGTAAATAACTTTGTTAAAAATTTATTTTGTTACTTGAAAATCCATCTACTTGGTTGAAAAGTTAACTATTTTGTTGAAAACCCGTTTTTGTTCTTGTTGAAAATAAATTTTTCAACTGCAAATTTAAACATTCCATTGTTGGTTGGAAATTGATTGTTTTTAGTTTAAAATCAACCATTTGCATCAGAAATGTAAACTGAACATAATCGAATCGTCAATGTCTGTCTCACATGATAGAAAGAGAGTTCCGATCGACTTCAAGCATCGGAGTCCCATTGTAGTGTTTTGTAATGTCAAACTGTCAAGTGTTGACGTGAGAATTGTGACAACTGTGTTTTTCGTAGACAATTATTCTAATATTTATATCTATCTGCTTATGAAACTGTTTCGCATGCATTATGCGATTACGCAGAAGTGCGTACTTCCCACTTGAAGTTTTGGCGTGAGGTGTATTGGTGCAAAAAATTAATGTGCTTTTGGATGCTGCTGTCTTCGAATGGTTTGATCAAGTGAGCGACAGAGTATCTGGTCCGATTATTCAAGAGAAAGCTCTCCTTTTAAACGAGATGCTTAACGGCCCGCAAACGTATAAAGTAAACCTTCTTCCTCATTTCCGTTAAATATTTAGTTTACCCTTGTCTCCGTATTAGAAATAGTATATTGTGTTACGACTCAGCAAACCGCGTCTTTGACGTCCGAGGCGTACATGCGCGCGCCGAAGGCGCGCGCATAGCCGAGTACTGCAAACAGCGGGCGAGGTCGTCAAAGGTTTGCTGCGGAGTGACACACGATATTTTATGCAAAACCGATATAGTTTTAGTATGCGAGAGGGCATTGAGTGTGAAGTTTTAATGGGGGTGGGGGTGACGGGGTCCGGGGCGGAGCCCCCGTGGGGGGTTCGGGGGGCGAAGCCCCCCGTAAAGAAAAATACAACAATCATTTTGAATAACTATAACTAAAATTAAACATAACATTGAATGTTGCACGTGAGCTTCATACTAGTCTTATTATAGACATGTGCGGTTATGTTCATTTTAGTTTTAGTTAGTCAAATAAAATCTTTTCCATCGCGACACAATTGTTATCTATCGGTTAACGAAAGACTCGCGGACCCACGTGTTGCTGCGTGTTGCCAGCCGGCATGCTCTGTTCATTTGTATTGCACAGTCTACAAACATTTGTGATATGTACCACGCATGCGTCAGAAGAGAGAGCCAGGAGTGTCGCCGCTTTGGACCAAAAGCGCATGTGCGCACTCCGTAAAAGTATACTTTTACGGCCGTGGCCGGAAAAATACCCCCTCCGACAAACGAGAACTTCGCGTCCCACAAACGCGCACAGAAAGGTACGAAAACCGTCCGGTTTTGCATAAAAACAATTTCCAAAATATTTTTTACCACGCAGTAAACTCCACCGCAAATGGTTGTTACGCCCCTGACTATTTATGTTCGGAGTGAGCCTATTTCCGGTTCAGTTAGGTTAGGTCAGGTCCACCGTCAGACCAAAAACCGCGACTATCTCCGAGTTAGACTGTATTTTGTGCTTTATTTCAGGCGTTTATCAAATAACGTAACGTAGTTTTTGAACAGCCCCTCAAGGTCAAATATGGAAGGAAGGGCTGAAAGGGGAAGGGCCAAACGTTAGATCTTGAAGATCAAAAGTGTGGCATCGTAGGCCAGAGGTAGAAGTTAAAAGATCTGGGATAAAAGGATACGCTCATCGGTCAGACGTAAAAGCTAAAATATGATGGTCATATGTCAAGGATCAAGGTTCAAATGTCAAGAGTCAAAGGTTAGGAGTCAGGTCAGCATTCCCGCTATTAAGAATTGTCAATTTTATGAGAATTCGTTTTCCGTATATCAATTAAAAAGCATTATAAGCTGGTAATGAAGTAAACTAAAATGTTCACAGCTTTGCAGAAAATTGTTTCAATTAGCATTTAATGATAAACGCTAAAAATTAAGTGAATACCAGTGGTTTGTGATTTACAATGAAAATCTTTCGGAAATTTAATGCATTCGTTTTGTGTTATTCATATAAAATTTTTCATCGGTAGGTTTAACCGAAACTATCCAAACGCGTGAATTAATTAGATTTATTAACGAGATGCGAAGCATTGATATTGTAAATTCCAGGAAACGTATCGGAGCCTCGTTATTAACGGTAATTCGAATGTTTTTGCAATCGGTCGAACCTGCTTTTATTTGATCGGTGATATTATTGGCTCTAATTCATCGACGTGCTGGAGCTGAATTATTGAACGTCCCTTTATTCAATTTATTTCTCAGCCACCTTTTTCATTGCATTGTTCTCTGAAAATTGATGTTTACATATATGTATATAGGGTGTCTCGTCAGCGCCTTCAAATTATAACCGCTCCAAATTTCCGTAAAATAATTGTAATTTGTGATTTTAGTCTATTATCCATGATTCGATGAAAATGTCATGTTGAGATAATGTGACGTTAATCGCTTGCACTATTATGAAATAAAAGTCAAATTCAGCCATTAAAAACTGTTAGCAATTTATCACTTATATTTGAAATTTAATATTCGTATAAATAATATAAGCCAGAATTATATTTGAGTCACATTTCTGTATATGATCAATATGTTTGCAAACCATCTAATTTGACTGTGAAAAATGTGGTGCATTATTGTGATTATACAGCAGGGATAGGGGCAAAGTGAAGAAAAAATTGAGAACAAAAGAGTAAACGTGCAGGACGTTTCACAACCTCTGTGTAAAATATAATAAGACCAGATGAAAAATTGGAAGGGTCTAGAGGGATTGTAAGAATCAGCGGTGCTTACACTTAAAGAAATATCCCTCGAGTACGACGGAAAATACAATACACGTGGACGGTAACGTTGACAATGATGGATTGAGTTGAAACTAGAAGGTTGAACCTTTCTAATTCTTGATTATTTAATTTCTGCAATATTTTTTCCTTTCTTTTCGATTTGTTGTGAAAATTAGGGTTTTCATTATTTTTTAAATAATACTAATATCTAATGCACTTCCTGCTTCTCCAAGGGGATATTTGGTATTCAGATAGCCATTCCTACAGCACCATACATTATAGACACCTGATTTCGTTCAAGAAGTGATCAATCGCTTTCTAGTCACTATTTTGTTATAGGGTGACATGACCAGTGAATGAACACCCCCCAGTGAATGAACATTGCTCTGAAAAGCCCAAATATTAAGACTAGGCGCGCTCTGTCGATAATTTTAGGTTTGCACTGCCCTCTAGGAGATCCTATTCTAACTGTTGCATACCTCAAAATTATCGACAGAGCGCGCCTAGTCTTAATATTTGTACTTTTCATAGCAATGTTCATTCACTGGGGGGTGTTCATTCACTGGTCATATCACCCTAGCTTGCAGATGACGTTTCGTTAAGCGCTTTTGTTTGCATTCTAAAAAATTGACTAAGATATTCCACATATAGTGTTCAAATTCATTTATGTTACGGATAATAATTCCGGTAGCGATTTTCTTCTTCACTTATTCGCATTTCGTCCTTGATGACAGATTTTTTTATGTAATATTTACATAAATAAAAATGATTTCTTTCTTAGAAGCTTCTTTTCACATTTATTTCCCAAATAATCGGATTTGAGCTAATTTAGTAAAAGTCAAACAAGCAAATCGAATTGCAGCTGGAGGTAAATGTATTGTATAACGCAGCCTGTGCTTCAAGTCGTGCTAGGCGGTTTGATTTTGATCCTAGAGTATTAAGTATAGGTCATTTTTTAATAAAAACATATGATCTGCAACATTTGCTTAAAGTATTTCTTTATAAAGTTTACTTTCGGAATTTATTTCCTAAATTATTCGATTTGAACTAATTTAGTAAAAGACAAACAAGCGAATCGAATTTCAGCGGGAGAGAAATATATTGTATAACGCAGCATGTGCTTCAAGTCGTGCTAGACGGTTTAGCTTTGATCCTAGAGCATTAAATATAGGTCATTTTTTAAGAAAAAAATACGATCTGCGACATTTACTCAAAGCATTTTTCATAAAATTTATATTTTAGAACCTATAAATGCAAACAGTACAAAATCATACAATTTTTATAATGTTAGTAAAGGTTTATCATGGATATAATAATTTAAGTAATGCAGTACTTTATACCTTCATGTTTTTTTCTATGCATATATGTCATTCACATGCGGTAAAAAAAGTAGAATTGGTATTTAAAAAAGTACAAAAATAATGGATTTGAAGGAAGAAAAAGAATGATATTATTGCAATCAACAAATTTATTTTGAAAAGTGTAATGATATTACGTTGTAGATTTTCACGCACATGTTAAAGGTAAGCAGAAAGCTTTATGTGTTAAGGATGTATTCAGTTATTTAGAGTTTGAGCTTTTGCTTTCTCTTCAGGGAAAAGTTACAATTCTTATTTAATACTAATGATCAAGGCCTCATTTTATTCTTCAAAGGATTCTCTACAATTCTATTTGGATGGTGTTTATTACATATAATTTAAACTATCATTGTTCATAACAGTGATAAATGTGTGATTGGTAAATTAATTTCTTAAATAAAACCCACACAAACAGAATTGTAAAGAGTCTTTCAAAGCATGAAATGAGACCTTGATCATTAGGATTGAATAAGAATTTCCACTTTTCCCTAAAGAGAAAGCAAAAGCTAAAACTTCAAATAACCACTGTTAAATAAAAATTTTTAACCTGAGTTATTTTGTTTTCTGAATTACGCTTAGAAGCTTTCAATATTTGCAGAAATTAATAATAGATCTGTTTTTGTCGATTTAGAAAATCCTTTTAAAGATAGTCGACTTCTGAAATTGATTGCCTATTTTTAGTCTTGCACTTACTCAAAATAATAATTGAATCTATACTATAGTTACACTTGCAGAAAGGAAGCTATTTTATTTTTGAAAATCTAAACCAGGTTTTTCTTAAATTTTGAATAACTGAAATACTTTCATAATTGTCGCTTCATTTGGACATCTAATTGTTTCATGAGTAGATAATAACAGCAGAGAAGTTTTTTAAATATTTTAAAATTGAAATTGAAAAACCCTAGAATGGAACCGTCCTTTGAATTTAAATAATATAAAAGCTCGTTTGTAACGCTCATTTTAAGGGTGGCAATACAGAACTAGATAACCAACAAAATGGAAACTTTTCAGAAGAGTAAAAAACATTCTATAAAATGAAAATCGCCATTTATAGATGAAGCAAAAATCTACTCTCGAGCTATAATGGCGATGGATTGAGGCCAAAAAAGGTTGATTAAAAAAGTTGTCCAGGTTCGGCGAAAAGGATGTGGAAGTAGGAAATAGACCAAAAATTTCATAGGTTTTCAAAATCGGATTTCGCTAGCGATTAAAAATCGGATTTTCAATTTTTCATAAGAAGAAAAACTTGCTCCCGAGCTATGGGGATGCTGAATAAAAAAAAATGTTTGATGCAAAAAAATTATTCTCTTTCGAGAACATTAAAATTCAAGCTCGCGATATCACAGTATAAGAGAGTGTGAGAGCTTATCATTTGATTTTCTAAGAATTTAATTTGTTGTATAATAAACCTATTTTCAAAAATTTAATAATCTCAATATACTCTAATTTTATCCCTACTCGCTTTATAAATCTCTTTCAAAAAATATATTTTTCTCTATATTACATTATTTATAAAGTCCGACAATTTCCAACTAAAGTTATTACAATTTTGTTCTGAAATTGATCTTAGATTATTTATCTGAGGAAAAAATTGCAAATGATATTCTAAAATCTTGACTACCTTTATTTTACGTATAAAAATATCCGATCAGTGGTAATTTCTAGATATAGTCAGACCAGGTACAAGAAGAAAGATTTTGGTTGAAGGTCCAATTTTTTACATATTTCACTTCCAGTATTTTACAAATTTAAGATCTTGCACCTTATATTTATTTTTATATGTGCCCTTGGGTTAGAATTCATTTCGCTAGGACGTTTTTTACAGAAAAAGTAATTTCTTCATTTCTCGATTTATATAATACTTCCAAATTTTGTATTTCCGCGAGATTGTTTTTTAATTTTTTAGGTCATTATCGGCCTTGACGGATCAAAACGTCTAATTAATTTTTTAAAAATCTGTCACACGACCCTTTGAGACGAAAGAAATTCTGCCTAGAGAGGTATGATATTATACCTGAAGTTCTGAACATTCAAATTAATCAAAAAGAATGATAAAAAATTCTCAAATTAGTCTCGCTAAATAAATTCAAAAAGGCGCAAAAGTGAGTATTAAACAAAAAAATTCAACAATAATTAATTTTCAGAGGGTAAAACACCCTGAAATGTTAATTGTGATAAGAGCAACACACAACACAAAACACACAATTTTTTAATATAAACCTTCTTCATACAGTTATTTTTCGAATTAAAAATATTGTTAAATCACCTTGACATAAAAAAACTTGTTTGACAGGGAAATAAGAGCTTCCGAAAAAAATGTAAAGTCACCTTAGATTTAGAAAATCATCAAAATAAACTCCTTTATACACTTTTACCCAATTAAAAATAGTGTAAAATTACCTTATCATGAAACAAGTTTTTTGAGTGGGTTAAAAGATTCCGAAAAAAATTTAAAGTCACTCTTAGATTTATAAAACCATCAAGATGAACGCCTTAATACACTTTTTTCAATTAAAAATACTGTAAAACTACCTTATCATAAAACAAGTTTTCTGAGTAGGGCAACAAATTTAAAGTCAACTCACTATAAAACGCCTGTCCTCAAAAGTACGTCGAATTCTGTATAGTTTTGGGTTGTAGACTTTTAGCATTTTAAAAACACGAAAATTAATTAAGGGAAAAGGAAAATTTGCATGATTTAAAATGAGAAATCATTCAAGTTAACACTATTTTTAATTCTAAAAAAAGTGTATAAAGGCACTCGTTTTGATAATTTTGTGATTGTCTTAAACTAAGGGTTGACTTCAAGTTTTTCCCGGGAGCTCTTACTCCACTTGAAAAACAGGAAAAAAAATTTCATTTTTTTTCATTTCGTTAGTTTGAACGTTCAGAACTTTACTGTACATCAGTATATGAAATTTTACATTTGAAGATCAATAATTTCCTCAAAAACAAATGTTTTCCCTCTAGAATTTAGGTTTTAGTCGCCGGTAAAATTTTAGTAAGTTCACGAAAATAGAAAACAAGTAACATTCTCTTTACGCATTAGAAAAATAAAAAGATTTAAAAAAATGGGGAATTGAAGAAAGTCCACGTTTCTAAATTCTCTGTAGAGACTTTGCGTTTCCAGGTCACAAAGATACTCATTCCAGAGAAATTGAAAAGTCAAGTATCCAGCCCATTTAAAATAGATAGTTAGGAAACAATTTCCGACACTTTTCTTTACGACTAGTATCACATTCGCCAGAGGATTCTGAGTTCCTGGGGCTCTTTGCTCACAAGTGCCTTTCGTTTATTCTTAATACGTCGTAAGCTTCTCATCCCGGTTCCTTCTGTTGTCTTTTGCCTCGACTCTCCTTCTACTTTCTGGACAAGACAAGCCGTTCTACGACGGATCAAAAATACAGAAAGCTCTTGGCATCAAGACACCCCCACGTCGGCTGCTAAACAACCCTTGGGTATGGATTTATAGACGGACGATACCCGCTGGGAAATCAGCATTCCTGCGCTTTCAGCGCTAGGTCGCGAGCTACGACTCGATACACTGTATTCGTAACTACGTAGCAGCCTTGGAAAAACGAAATTTAAAGTTTTCATTGACCCGGAGAGACATCTAAGGGAGGTGGCAGAAAAGAGAAGGTTCCGTGAATAGTTGTATGGCAATCCAAAGGAAAAAGTAAAAAAGGTGAAAGAATAGTAGGAGGGTGGGTGGGTACAAGCAATCACCCTTGGGACTTTGGGATCTCGACTGCCATGCCGGTTCGCAAGAAGCTTAAATATTCAACGCTGTTACGTCTGCATCGACCGTACACGCGCTGCACACCTGGAAAAACAAACTTTAGACTTTCTACTGACCGGGATAATCCTTTCAAGGCGGTTAAAGTCATGCTTCACAAGCTCTGAATTCTAACACGCTTTTTACACTTCGTCAGGAATTCATAGCTTTCTCATAAAAGGCACTTATAATATTATATTTATTTCCTATTCAACTTTTTAAAGAGAGTGATCTCATTAAATGAAGACGAGAAAACCAGCATTTTTATCGAAAATGGATTCTTCTAAATTTCTTTGCTCTCAGCCCCCAGTTTTGTTCAGATGCCCCATAAAAAATGTCTTGAAATTTGAGCGAAATCGGTTAATATTCAGGGGTGGCGCAAAAGAACATGGATACTATTGATTTTACATTGGGTAAAGTAAGCTTTTTGCCAATCTAATATTTAAACGCGATGACATGTTATAAATTATTGCTTATTTTACTATATTGTTAAGAATTTGCCAGAGAATAAGAATGAATCATGAATTTTAACTGTGAATGACTTTAAGCTACTCTTATAGGCCCCCAAATAAAAGCCCATAAGTGACAATTAACTTGAATTTTACTTCATATTGCGGTTTATTAATGATTTTTGAAAGCTTTTCTTTCATTAATAATCATTTATCGGTCATTTAGGAATATCCAGTCATCTTTTAACTAATTTTCAACTGAAAATTGAATTTTGTAGCGCAATCCGCAGTCAAGCCTGGTCAGCTCAAACATGGGCTTTTGCTTAATCTTTAAACAGTGATTTCGATTTTACAGAATGTTTTTTCACTCCTTTGAAAAATTCACGTTTTATTGGTTATCTAGTTCTGTAGTTCAACACGGTCCCGTTCAAATGATCTCAACCCAAAGGTGCGAACACCAAGAATGTTTCTCTTGATTTTGCGTCAAAGATGTCTAACAACAATTTTTTGGATTAGAAACAAAATCTTCGCGGCAGCCGTTTTTTTTTTAAATCCATTTTTAATTTCGAAAAACCGAAACTTTTAGTTTTTTGGAAAACGAAGCGAGATATAGAAAACAGTTTGAGAGCTAAATTGTTAAAGGAAAAAATTTCTATAAAAAAGTGTTTTTAATGTTAAAAAACATGTGGATATGAGTACATTCCTCGAGTTTCTACTTAAAATAATTATATCGAGAACAAGAAATAAGAAAAAAAATTGATTTATAATGCAATCGAAAAATCGACTTTTCCAAGAAAACTAATTGAGTGTAAAATTTATTAAGGGGGTCTTTTTATAGAAATTTTTCCAAGCATCAATTTTGTTTTTTTAACTTTTTTATATCGATTTTTAGGACACCCCAGATAAAAAATACACTAGGGTGGTTCTTATTTATACTTGGTGGCTTTTTTTTCTTCGAATTTCTCTGCTCTCACCCCCCACGTTTGTTCATATGCAAAAAAAAAAAATCTCCTCCAAATTTGAGGTGTGAACTAGGGTGGCCCCTATTTTTCAATTTTCAAATTTCTCTGCTCTCATCCCCCAGTTTTGTTAGAATGTCCCCCAAAAAACTCTCCTCCAAATTTGAGCCAAATCGGTTAATATTTAGGGGTGGCGCAAAGACTATGAAGTTTCGCATTGATTTAACATGGAAAAAAGTCAGCTTTTTGTAAATCTAATATTTAAACGCGATAATGTTACAATTAATTCCGTGTTTCAGTATATTGTTCAGAATTCGCCAGAGAATACGAATCAATCACAAGTTTTGAGGTTGAATAATTTGAAGCCACTCTTATGGGTCCCCAAAGAAAACCCCATAAGCGACAAATTTGAATTTTACGTAATATTACGGTTTATTGGCGCTTTTCAAAAGTTAAAAAAAAAAATTAATCGGTAACTTAATAATACCCAGTCATTTGTTAACTAACATTCAATTGTTTAAACAATTTTAATTTGTTTACACAATTCAGAATATTCTTAAAAGTAAAGTAGAACATAAAAATATTTCAAATCTTTCGAAAAATAGCAAAAATAAAATATGTAAACAATAAAATTGTTTAAGCATCTACAAGTATTCATAATAAACAAATTAGTACTTAAAAATATTAAAATTAGTCGAAAATTTAGTGAGATAAAATGTTTCTCCTGCTTTTTTTTAGGTAAAATATATACTTGAACAAATACGTATTATTTAAATAATTGTAAAATTATTTAAACAAATTATTTTATTGTTATCATTGATTGAATAACACATAAAGTCTATAAAATACGTTCATTTCACGAGTTAACTGAAAAAACAAATATTTAAACAAATCAAAATTGTTTAAACAATTGAATATTAGTTAAAAAATGACTGGGTATTCTTAAATCACCGATTAATGATTTTTTTTTAACTTTCAAACAGCGTCAATAAACCGCAATATTACGTAAAATTCAAATTTGTCACTTATGGGGTTTTCTTTGGGGACCCATAAGAGTGGCTTGAAATTATTCAACCACAAAATTTATAATTGATTCCTATTCTCTGATGAATTCGTAGCAATATACTGAAACGCAGAATTATTTGTAACATATTATCGCGTTTAAATATTAGATTTACAAAAAGGTGACTTTTTTCCATGTTAAATCAATGCCAAACTTCATGGTCTTTGCGTCAGAAATTCGGAAAGTGAAAAATAAGGGCCACCCTAGTTCACACCTTTATGTTGAAGTAATTTCAACAGAATCGTGCCAAACCTTTCAAGTGCAATGACCTAAAGTGCTTAAGAAAAAAGTTTTTGGGTCATTCCTTTTTATTTCGCCGTAATCAGTTGAAACCTAATTAAAAAGAGTGACAATAAAATAGAATAAAATTTGATGTTTTTTTTATAACTTATTTATCACATAAATTCATCAAATCACTTTCGTTGAAAATGACAAATCTAAAAATGGTTCAATGTGATCAGAAAAGGTAAGAAGATGAAAAATTGTAGAAAAATTGAGGTATGTCCCCTAAAATCAAATGATCATTTTTTAGCCGCCCTAGTAAGTCCTAAAGTTTAATTTGCCGGAAGAATGAAAAGACAGATAATAACAAAAATAAACGAGGCCTTAATCACCCTTAAACTAGAAAATATTGTAATTCGAAAGACAACCTTTTACCATTTTAGTAAAAATGCGAGGACATAGGTATTGTCCACTCAGGGGAGGACAACCCCTACTGCCAATAAATCATCCCTATGTGTAAAATAAATCAACCCTCGAAATTAGAAAATATTGTGATTTGCAATTTAAACGATTTATAACTTTGTGGACTGATGAAAAAATTTAATAGGACATATGTGTGGTCTCATCTGTAAATAACAAACGTTAATATGCTTTTCAAACATCACAATATAAAATATAATTCATATACTTTTGTAAAAAATAATAATATAATACAATATTATTCGAGATTCGAATATGTTATGCTATCTTAACGAAACATCACTAAATTGAGTGGATCTTGTCTAAGAAAAATTTGCATAATTTTGAGTTGATGTCGTTGCTGCATTTATTTAAGGCCGTGTCTGTGTTTATACCGAACTTTGGTGAGCGTTGACTGAATATTTATTTATTTATCTGATAATTGGGATTTCAATTTCTAGTCTTCACTATATACTATGTTTGAGAAAGTTTTCAAAAACATTGTATGCTAATTTAATCACATCTAGGGATTTTTTTTATTTGCTAGGAGTAACTTATATATGTCGTTCCATTTCTTTACTGTTTTTACATCTGCGATGATGATAATTTATATTTTTATTGCATAGAATCAGAGCCGGCTGAAATGAAATTGTATTCAAAAATATATCCTGAATTTATATGATTCTTAAAAACCAAGTTATTATTATTATTATTATTATACCATTAAGCCATTTCCCTTTCGGGGTAGG
>CAKNYM010053063.1:126358-176374 GCA_932195095.1 Andricus curvator | reverse complement strand
GAGATGCTGTCTTGCTTTTTTATTCATAATTAAACCGATCCCTTGACGAGCGAGTTAAGTTAAGTTAAATTTCCCTAATTCACATAGAATTATACCGACATTCGCTTATTCAAAAGATACTGATGTTAACTTGCCTTTTCACTTTATTATTCTCTTCATTCACAGAAACCGAGCTATGAATGAAAGCTCGTGCAAAGCTTTCCTCGTTTTCTAACGCAGAAGGACTAGATCTCAGTTTTCCGTGCACATATTATAAGCAGAAGAATAAAATAAAATACGAGAGCTAGTTTTCCATACTGCCGTCCTGATGAAGAAAGAATACAACTGCATTTCTTGAATCGATCAAACTGTTTTCTTGGATGATCATGAAAAATTGGTTAAATCGAACAAATTTTGGTTGATTCAACAAAATATTTGATTGGCCCCACCAAATTTTTTGGTTGAATCAACCATATACTCCATCCATCAGAAGATTTGGCTGAAACAACCAGAAAACTTAGTTGGGTGAACCGAATCTTTTTCTGAGTGTATTAAGCCAGGTGAATATTGAAAGTAATTTAATGAAACGCGTTTACATCTTTACCTTTCGCACATGCTTTATTCATTAAAACGAACAAAATTGTTAATTTTAATTTCTTACAACAATTTATTGTTTTATTTATTTATGTATAAATTTTATTTATGGCCAACAGCCATACCACGCTGAAAAAACCAGTTCTCGTCAGATCACTGAAGTTCAGCAGCGTTGGGCGCGGTTAGTACTTGGATGGGTGACCATTCGAGACTACTGAGTGCTGTTGGCACATAGTGGGTGTGGTGAGCCCACACTATCCACCTAGAAACACTACCCAACTCGGGTAGTGTCACGCCTACCCTGAAAGGGAAATGGCTTAATGGTATACATGCAAAAGTCCAACAACTGCGACTTTCCTCATGGAGAAACTTAACTTCTTCTATTTTCCCATAATTAATAAATAATAAAATTATGATTGGAATATTAATTTTTAATTGAATTACAATAATTTCTCAGTTTTATTTTTAAAAAATCATTAATACAAAAGGAATCAATTTGATAATTCAAATCTTTATATAAGTACAAAATGAAATAATAGAGAGGACATACTTTGGTCAAATTACTAATTTCTTATTAGAACCATTTAAGTGTTCTCAAGCGTGTAACGACAAATTCTAACACAAAATAATATTCACTAAAGGAGGACATTTTTAATATGTGAATTTTAGAGATTCTACTGAACTTCGCTCGAAATTTTTGGATTATAAAATGTTTTAGGCTGCATCTAGTCATCTCAAAAAATTAGACTACCTATCACGAATTTCGGGATTTCATTTCATTTAAAAACAATTTTAACTCAATGAATAGAATAATATTACCAAACGTTTACGATGATTATTAATCAACTATAATTAATTTTGATTAAAAATAAAAAAATGTGTATGTGCTTTTTTACAAGTATCGGCAGTTTAAAGTTACCCTCGAATCCAGGTAAAGAAACTTAACATATACATGTGCTATATGATATCAGAAAAAAACACATCTGCGCATATGTGTGTTTTTTTTTAATCACGATCTGAGGACTCAGACTGTCCGAAATCCTGGTATTCGTGTTGATATGCTACAGGTAAAATACTGGAAGTAATCTCGGCATGCAAAAAGCTGCAGATCGGCAAGAGAAAAATTAAATATTACTCATTTTTCACTTTACCTCTACCAGACTTCATATTTTTTGGATGGCGAGATTCCCTCAGCATTTTTAGATGTAACGCTTTTTAGCTTTTATTTTTCCTGTGTATTAATCAAGACCTAATTATCTCAAGATTCTATTATAATTTTTTAATATGATTAGCATAGTTTAATTCGACTTTTCATAATGAATCTAACAATATAAGAAACTCATTTTGGATTAAAATGCAGTTGTATAGTTTCTTCATCAGGATGGCAGCATAATAGCAGGAATAACCTTTAATAACTTTTATAATCAAAATGTATGGAATTCGCCTATATAAAAGTATACAATTAATTTTTAATTTATAATAAACTGCTAGAATACCTTAAATAGGATATACGGCCCTGTTATTTGAAAAAATGGGTTGAATTCATCAAAAAAGACGAATTTGAAGAAAGAAAGTGAATCCGTAACCAAAATAGATTTTATTTTCAACCAAACAGTTGCAATTTTTAAACCAAAAAAATGAATATTCTACCAAAAGAGATGAATTTTCAAACCAAAAAGACAAATTTTTAACCAAGAAAGATTTTTTAGACAATATTCAATATAGTATATAAGATTAATTTATATGCCTATTAATAATGACCACGAATCACTTTTATTCCTAATATTATAGATTTCCTTTAAAATTAACTGCAAACAGTCAAAATGGCATTGACTCTACTGCTACTGGCGCCGTTTTCATAGTAAAAGTTATGTTTTTTTTCTAAAAAAAAATATAATATAACTATTGTTTACGTGGTAATATTGTCCGATTTAGTATCTTCAAGAACATTTATAGTTTAATCTTTAAAAAATATTTAATCCCTTTTATATCATATGTTAAATATTGTCCCTAGATGTATGCGTCATTGACTCAACTATCCATAAAAAGTAGATATTTTTGATAATGGCATATTTAAGCATTACCTACACATTCAAATTGATGAATTTGAATTTCATGTGTTGCTTAACCTGCAAATCGCCTGACTTAATGCTGCAATTTCACTTCATTAATACATTTCAAGCATCGAATTTCAGCAAGACATCAAATTTCATTGACTGGAATGATTTATTTACAATAAATTCTTTAATAAATTACGTAAAACACTAAATAACATTTTACATTGTTAAGCTAGCGGATAATGACGTAGGTCTTGAGAAATATCAGAAATGTTGAAAATTATTATTTAGGTATTTATAAAATTGATATTACTTTTTGCGTCTTTGGCTGAACAAACGTCATTGACTAGACATGTTTCTTCACTCTTTGACTTAGTCGACTTTTGTCGTAATTAGGGCCTGCTGATTAATTCTGTACTATCATTAATAGACAATGACTATTGGAAGAGTATTGGATGTATAAATTAAACCATTTATTTAAATAAATCAGAGTATACATTGACTTTAGCCTCGTAATATTCGAGACTGATTGGTAATTAGTTTACACTCAGAAAAATACTTGTCTTGAATTAAAGAAATCGTTTCTTTAACATAATTTTTTTCATTTAACCAAGAATAAGTTGAAAATGAGAAACAATCATTTTTAATTGACGAAAAATTTTCATTGGAATAAAGAACCATTTCTTTGAATGAAAGACATTTCTTTCAATCAAAAGAAATTTCTTTGCATCAAAGAAACTTTTCTTCGACTATTAATTTCTATAAATTTCCGCATATTTTCCATTAGATTTTCATGAATTTCCGAATTTACTTTTCCTGAAAACTTTACAGAAAAAATTTCCATGGACTATGCTTATGAATCAATCATTTTCAAAGGCTCAAAAATACTTTTTTCAAAAATGTCGATGCTCAAATTTTGTGCTATTCAGATAATCACTCAAATACTCAATTTGAGAAAAATATACGGGATTTTAATGCAATTACCTGAAACTTTAATGCAATTATGTGAAAATTCGATACACCTTTTTCAAAGTTTCATACATTTTTTCTAAATTTAGGTATTTTCTATGTCTATAGTCCATTTCAACTTACTTTATTCACTATCTAAAAGTTGATCTCTGTTTAGAGAGTGAATAATGTAAGACAAAATAGATTGAGTGTGTCCATAATTCCATTCAAAATTTTAATGTTTACCTCCTGTGCGGACAATCACCGATGTATGCTTTTTACAGGCCTAATTATATTTCGTTAGTTAATTAAAGTGGAAACAGGTTTTAAACTTTTAATCAGTGAAAAAAAATTCATGACAATTCAATGAAAAAACTGGAAAATATTAAATTTTAAAAATAATCACATACTTTTTGAAAATAAGTTGACACACTTTTTTTTATTTCAGGAATACTGAAATCGAATATGCATGAAGTTGGAATTATGTATCGATTATTTATTAACATGTGCAGAATTTTTCTTTCGCAACAAGAGATACAAGTTTTTTTTTGAAAAATATCCATATTTCACAATAAACTCAGTTTTATTTGCTCTTCAGCGATCACGCGTATACTTTCCTCTCTATATACCCAAGCATTATTATTTCATTACAGTCCCTTTCGTGACTGAAATGTTAATAAAATATCTCTAGAAATACGGTGGGTCTCGAGATGTGTATTTTATTGTATGAAAGTTCACATTTGCACTTGCTGTTACAACTGAAATTGTACAATGTAGAATGTTTCATGTACATTTTACAATACGAGGCGAACGTCTACTGCTTTTCCTCGAGTCCCCAGCCCAGGGAACTGAGTTTAAACTCGCAGAGCAGGTTACGGTGGCAGGAGTTGCGGTAGCGGCTCTTCAGGGTGACTGCAGTAAATGTCTGCGGTAGAATTTTCCCCGGCAACCATCAAATTTCCACCTCGCAACCGGATGTTACGCTTCAGTGGTGGCCTTTATAGGTGTTTTACCGTCCAGAACTCAACTTTCTCATCTGATCCGACAAGCGCTCATAATCTCTTTCTCACCCCCCCCCCCAACCCACCTGCTTCCGGCTCAGCCGCTTTAGCTCCATACCGATGTCAAGCTTTCGCCTACAACACGCGCCCCTTTAATTTGCTGCAACGAGGAACGAGAGCGATGCTTCGTCCTTCTATTCGTCTCCTTTTCACCACCAACAATTTGCCACCATTTTATCCCAAGGGCCACATTACGCTCCGCTGAAGGAATACAAAAAAATTCTTCAGCAGCTGGAATCAGTTACATCCTCAATTCCTCACCCCTTGTATTTTCCGCGTAAAGTGCATAATTCAGTGTTCTCCTTTCGCGTACATCGTCAAGAATGCACAATTTTTTTATTTGCTCTCATTATTTTTTAAACAGAGGTCATACATAAATTACGTAAAGTTATTTTATAAAATTTTTAATCACGTCTCTACCCCTTGTTAAGGTCCGTAAGTCTTGAACTCCACCCCTATCATATGTAATTTTTGCCGAATACATTTTTTTTTGTGAATTGATTTAGGGTCATCAAAAAAAAGTGCGACGATTTTGGGAGAGTAGAGTGGAGGGGGGGGGGGGGGTAATCTCACTTCAACTTACTTCAACTAGTTGACCTTTAAACCAGGTAGTTGAATTTTAAACCAAAAATGATGGATTCTTAACAACAAATGTCATATATGATATTTTAAGCAAGAAAAGATTTTTATTTCAAATCAAAAACAGTTTAATTGAACCAAAAACACAAATTTTTAAACAAATAATTGGATCGTCAACTAAATAGGATTTTTCATTCAATAGGGCAAGAGTACCAATTCTTGGTACGAATTGGCATTCCAAAAACGGAAGTGAATTTATTTTATTTTGAATACATACTTCAATAGTAGAATTAAATTATTTGAGGCAAAACATGCCAAAAAATATATTATCTATAAAATTAGAGAAGGGTGCCGACAAGAATTTCCAAGAATTGGTGCTCTTACCCTAAAGAAAAAAATTTCATTCAAAAGGTGGAATTTTCAACTCAAAAAGACGAGCTTTCTACAAAACAGTTGTATTTTCAACTAAATAATTTATATTTTAACCAAAAAATAAACTTTCAACCAAGAATATTCATTCTCTACTAAAAAAAATGAATTACCAACAAAATACATACATTTCTAAACAAATAGTTGAATTTTAAACCAAGAAGTTTAATTTCCTACTAAAAAGACAAATTTTCAACAAATTACATACATTTTTAGCCAAATAGTTGAGTTTTCAAACTAACATGATGAATTTTTAACCAAAAATGGAACAGTTAAATTTTCATTGAAAAAAATTAATTTCCAATAAGAAACAAAACTAATTTTCTACAAAACAGTTGAATTTTCTATCAAGTTGTTGAATTTTGAACAAAAAGATTATTCTCCTACCGAAAAATACGAATTGTCAACAATTAAAATGAATTTGGAATCAAATAGTTGATTTTTTAAACTAAAATATTCATGTTCAACCTGAATTGGAAAGTTTAATTTTCATTTAAAAAAATTAATGAAATAGTTTAATTCTCAACCCGAAAATATGAAGTTCAAAAAGAAAAGTTAATTTTCAACAATAGAGTTCTATTTTAATTAAAAAAAAAGTTTAATTGAAGCAAAAGAGACGAATTTTCAACAAAATAGTTGAATCGTCAACCAAAAAAGAGTTTTCATTTAATAAAGAAAAAAAAATTCTTTTGAAACGTGGAATTTTCCACTCAAAAAGATGAGCTTTCTACAAACCAGTTGTATTTTCAGCCAAATAATTTAGATTTCTACCAAAAAAGTAAACTGTCAACCAAGAAGATTAATTTACTACTAACGAAGATGAATTCTCGGCAAAATACATGATTTTCTAACCAAATAGTTGAATTTTAAACTAAGAAGATTAATTTACTACAAAAAAGACAAATTTTCAATAAATTACGTAGATTTTTAACTAAATAGTTGAGTTTTCAAACTGACATGATCAATTTTTAAGCAAAAATGGAATAGTTAAATTTTTATTTGAAAAAATTAATTTTTAATAAAAAACAAAACTAATTTTTCTCAAAACAGTTAATTTCTCTACCAAGTTGTTGAATCCTAACCTAAGAAGATTACTTTTCTACCACGAAATACGAATTTTCAACAAATAACATAAATTGTCAATCAAATAGTTGATTTTTTTAAAGTAAAAAGATCAATTGTTAACCAAAACTGGAAAGTTTAATTTTCATGTTTAAAAAATTAACAAAACAGTAGAATTCTCAACCCGCCAATATGAAGTTTTAAATGAAAAGTTAATTTTCACCCATATAGTTCAATTTTAAGTTGAAAAAATTAATTACTAACCAAAAAAAAAAGGAATTTTCAACAGAGTAGTTCAATTTTCAACCAAAGAGATGAATTTTCTACTACAATTATGAATCCTTGATCAGAAAGCTTCATTTTTAACAATGTTCAAATTTCACCCAATTAGTTAAATTTTCAACCTAAAAAGATGAATTTTCAATAAAAAATGTAATAGGTGATTTTTCAACAAAATCGATTTTAATATGAAATAAAAAATAGTTGAGTTTAACCAAAAAGACGAATTTTTAAGAAAATACTTGAATCCTCAACTGAAACAGATAAATTTTTCACCAAACAGTTGCATTTTCAATGAAAAAAATGAACCAGGTCTGATTACGAATTTTCTGATGGTTATTTTCTGTCCATTTTCTGAAAAAGTTTTTCTAAATTTTCGCGTTTCCTGAAAACTTAACCAGAAAATCGGCAAAAATTAAAAAATGATCAAAAGTACTTGAATTGAGTTGGTTAATAAAACAAAATTACACGACGAGTAATTACTAATTGTATGACTAAAGTAAGACCTGAAAAAAGGAAGCAACACAGGGTAAACCTATAGATTTTATCTGTGCTGTGAAAAAAATGAGAACACTTCATCTTTATCCACCCCTGAAGAAAAAAAGAATTTCCATAATTAGAAAACATATTCTTATGCTTTATATTAGTCTGTATTGATGGGATATATCATCCTCACACGTAGAAATGCCTCGTTAAAAAGATGCAGTCCGTTTGAGGAAATAATTCATTGCGAATCCGCGATATATATGTATAAGAATGTATAAGAAAAGTGAAAGAGTTTCCGACATCTAACAGCTTCACCTTGTTTTTTTCAATAGTTCAACATTTCAATAGTCTAACAATAAGAAAATGTTGTATAATTAATTCATTATCTTAATAATGAGTTCAAACAATAATTTCCACTAACAAAAGAAATAATAATCAGAGAAATTGCAGTGTCCAATGAAAAATCGATATCTGACAATAATTTAATGAAAAATTTATTACTAAAAAATTATATTGCTTTAAATTATTTAAATAATTTTTCAGTGGTCCGCAACAATGGATTTTTCTTTTGTTTCATTTATTATCTTTTGAATTCCGAAATTGTTCATTCCAGAACAATAAAACGTTTTTTTCAATTAAACCTGCAATTCAAATGATTAAATTATATAATATTCTGACAATGTACAATATTTTTGCATTTGCTTACAATAAATTTAATATTTGAACGCAATAAAATATTGGTCGATAGAGGTTAGAGGTTCGAATCACAAATTGTTAAAATAATTTTTTTTTGTAAGTTTAAAATTGTTTTTTTTTTTTTTAATAATGGTTTTTATTTGAAATGACACTATTAGTAATATTATTCTAATACTTAAAATCTCAGAGAAAGTATTTTTTTAGAGATCAGTTTTTTAACACAAATACCTTAAGTTCTGTATCTACCTGATTGAACCAAGAATTAAGTTTAAATTTTATTTGTTCATTTTTCGGAAACTAAAATTGTTAGTTGCATACTTTTAAGTATTATTTTTTCTCATGCAATTCAAATATCATTCAAAACTGAATGTCATTACCTCAGAAAAGTTTTTTGAAATATGTTAAAATTTTTTTAATGTTTAAAAAATATACTTTTTGAATTTTTCTTTCTGATTGACTGCGAAACCAGAACTGTCTTGTATCACGTTCCTAAAGTCGTTTGAATAAGGTTTTTCATACCTTTCTTAAATATTTTTTTTCTCAGCAATGAAGTATATTTTTAGAATTTCATGCAGTATTTAAAAAAAAATTATCTAAAATTCATGCAGCTATCCCATTAATTTGATAATTACATAGTTAAGAAGAATAAAAGGAAAATATTCGAACAAAGTTAGAAGAAACTTTGAACAGCCAAATGCAATAATGATTTAGCGAAACAAATACAAGGAATGTAAAGGTACCATAGTCAACTAATTTTTTTTTACGCACTTTTATTTTCGTTAGTTTTTAGGAAGTGCGTATATAGTGCCAAAAACGCTTAATCTGGTGTTTAATAGAGATTCAAAAAGGTTAAACAAATGTTATCTATTAATATACCAAAATATTACAAGATATTACACAAGATTACTTCAAAATTGCACGAGATCCTATTGGATTACACAAGATCACAGGGTTTACAAGGGATTGCATTCATTACATGTGATTTCAAAAGATCACAAGGGATTACACAAGATTAAACAAGATAACATGGGTTTACATAGCAGAGTACACATCAGATTACAACAGTGGTTAACACAATGAATTTTTTGGAAATGGGACTTGCCGCAAATGTGACACGCCGTATGTATGGCTTGCCGTACTTTTGCCAATTTTTGCCGATCTTCAAATTTTTCTGCACGTGTGAAATGCTGCAATGTGACTTGCCAGGGGTTGGTGTGTAAATTCAGTCGACCTGGAGCTTACACTATTGAAACGATTAGATGAATATATATATATATATATATATATATATATATATATATATATATATAGAATTCATGTCTCGCAAAATATTGATTAATTCATTATTTTTCAAGATTTGCCACTTTTCATTGAAAAAATTCGATTCTTTAGTAACTGACGACCTGGAGCTTACACCATGAAACTGATTTGTACCAAACTTTCTATATAAGTTCATGAGATGAATATGGAAAATGGAGAAAGATGCTTTAAAGAATGGTGTATATTGTTGGCTAGGTTATTACGTACAATATGTATTACCTTTTTCAGAAATACAGGGAGGGTCACAAATTTGGGTGTATGTTTTTAGTGGAACAACAAATTCGGTAATATGGCCTGGGATAATGTGGCATATAGGGCAATATGGCACATAGGGCAATATGTCGCATGAGGTAATATGGCAGATGGGGTAAAGTGGCACATGGGGTGACGCGGAATATGGGATAATCTGGCATCAGGTCTATTTTTTAGTTAGCATAGTATGTTTGGGTTAATATGGAACATGAGGTAATCTAAACCACGGTGCAATATGGCCACAAGGTATGTTTGTTTGGTACAATATTGTACTATTTTTTTCAAAAACATACAAAATTGGGTTATATTTTTGGCTAGGGCAGTATATATTTAGTAAAATATTGTTTTTCATTCTTCTTATTACTTTTTTTTAGTATATTTTATAATATAGAGAGATATCAATACCAACACAAATTATTTATATGCATTTTATTGCGTTGATTATTGAATATTTTTATTATTTTGAAACGGGTATTTTATTTTATAACAATTGTTTATTGAAAAAGAAGTGAAATCTTACCAAAAACATCTAGGATGCAAAATATTCCGGCAAGTAAGAATTTATCATTACAATCAACATAGTTAGTAAAATCAAAGTTTACCACCTAATTCTAAAAGAAATCTAAATCTTAAAAGTGTTAAATTGATAAAATGACAGAAATTTTGAAAATGTATTGGAGGAGAAAAAATAAAAGCTTGACGAGATATTATGTTTTTTAATAATAATAATAATAATAATTTTGCCAAGTTTTTTTTCTTTTTTAATAAATTCTCGAAACTGTCGGTAATTTTATCAATTTCATACATTTTAAAATTTGGATATCTTTCAGAATTTCTTTGCAAAATTTTATTTTACAAACAATGTTGAGTGAACTGATAACTTTTAATTTGGCAAATTTTTTTCCATCGTATATATTTCTATTGCGATATTTTTGTTTTTCCGAAGAAAAGCTGAAGAATCTCGAGAAAGTATAAAACCCGTAGTGCTAGCACAAGGTTTTCGTTTTTTGATGTAAAGCTTATAGATTTATTCGATCATTTTAAATATGCGTTTTTTCTTTTTTTTCAAATTAATTGCTTTCATTCTAGAATTAAGTGAACCAATTCATCATACTCTGAATATTAATTAACAGATGAATGTATACTCAAGCGTTATTACAATAATGGCATCCAGCGTGCATTAATTATACTCAAATGGCTTTCAGTAATTCAGAGGCTGCTTATTAGCGGCATTAATAACGCTCTTATATTGACAATCGTACCGTCTAGTTATAACTGAAAGAATTCTACACATTGTAAACTTCTCTGATTAATTTTCTTTTTGACAGCCTCTTAAAGTATTTTTGCATAGAGTGATGTCATGATACCTTTTGGTCTTTTTGCAAATATTATTCTCGGATAAATTTTAATGATAACATTCTTTAACAAATTTTCAACATAATTCAAAACTTTTTTAATTTTTATGTTACAGTGTGGAAATTCAGAAGACATTTCCGAAAGAGTGGCAGCCCTCATGCAGTCATCCTCCACGCAGGACGACTGCTAGTCCCCAAGGATGATCCTTCGAGATCTTCTCGCCTTCCGTGAAGAGAGAGAAGCCAAAGGAAAATTAAACGCAGAAAACTTCTAGCTTATAACGGTTTCATAAGTAACCTATTTCGTAAGCTTAACCTAAGCTGTAAGACTAACATTTAAACTCATTCCACGATCGAAGAATTTTTTCTCAGTCATTAAGAGTGTGCAAAGGATCCTGTGTCAAATTTTTGTATATTACATTCACCTATAAGCTATTTCGAGTATAATGATGCGTGTGTTTTTTGTTTAGTTTCATCTCTTACCAATTTTTTCCACTTTGAGAAATTGTGAAAGTTTCTGAAAGTTTTAAATTAATTCAATTATTTAATTCACCCTCCCAGAGCTATTTTAAAATTTCCAATATTTTTCTATATTTTCCCATTATTTTTCTTCAACTGGAAACAAAGCATCTGGGAACACGATGAACAGAGGAGATCGGAAGTCAGATTCTTCCAATTTCAAAGAGTTGATGCACAAATCAGTGTCGGGTTTTCTTCTATGAAGCTTGAATTACGCAACAATATGAAATCGTGATGCAGGAAATGAAAGGCATCCCGTCGAAAATACTATCTTTCCCTCGAATATATTTGTAAATAAATGTAGGAAAATCTTGTCTTTGACAATTTCAATGAAAGACGGCTCGCAAAATAGGAAAAAAATGGAATGCTGGAAAGAATCGAATAGATAGGCACCTTCTGGGGTGATAGGAAAGAGAAGAAATAAAATGGGTTAGTGAAAGGAAAGGAGGAGGGGTTTTGTAGCCATCGAAGCGAGAACCTTAGAGATAGAGAATCAGATGGGAGTGCGTAGAAAAATAAGGCATTTCCAAGAGATAATTTTGTACCTTGGCACAAGAGGGTGGGCTCGGCGATGGCGATCTACGTCTATAAGAAAGGCGTTAAATTTCAAGATAGGATGCGCAATAAGTACCCTGGAGATAAACCCAGCTAATGCCAGACTCCTCGAGAGGAAAAAAACGAAAAGAAACGAGAATCCTGGGTCTCTCTGCGAAGATATGGAAAGCCAAATGTCACGAATTTACGGTTCTCCGTAATTTGTCGAATTTGCTTACGTTCAAGTGAAGCAGTAATATAAAATTTAGTATTCTCATTTGACTAAGATATTATTGAAGATTTTAATAAAAAATTGATCTTTCTGGCATTTAGTTCTTCCTGGAAAAATTTCTTCGGTAATTGTTTACTTTGATGAATTTTTCGTAAATGATTTAAAACCTTTTGGGAAATCTTCTTCCTAGTCAAAGTGTAAAATATAATTCGAAGGAGACACAAAAAGTTTAATATTTCCCCCGAAAAAAATAAAAGTCTGTAAAAATCACGTTCGTAACTGTAGGAACACTGAAGATTTCGAATTTTAATTAAAAGTATCTATATATTTCAAAATTCTCAATTTCAAAACGCGCGTCGCAAACAATTCAAAATGAACTATTAATTTTAACTTATAAGTATTTTGGAAAATTTGGAAGAAAATGTCAAGGAACCGCTCAGGACGAAAGCCCCCAAACAAGTGCTCCAGTTACGGCCTCTCCACCCCTCAAAGGGAAATTGGGTCTTAACTGGCCATGTGTTTTCTATGAATCTGTGCAACGCATTTCGGCTATGTCGGCGTTAGCTAGCCCAATGCATTTACGACTTTTCCAGCAAGTCAAACAATTAGGTCTTTACATAACTAATTATAATATTCTTATGCTGTATTGTGGAATCAATATCAATAATGTAGCATTTTTTTGTCAGTGTACGAATATAACCTCAAAAATATTCGTAAATGAACGGTGTCATAACAGAACCATGTCAGTCACAAAAAAAACGTTCTCAAAATTTGAATTTTTTTTTAAAACAATGAAATGAGGATGTAAATTCGAGAGTTGATAGAGCTCTATGAATCGATATAAAAAAGTTGGAAAGTTAATACTTTTCGAGAAGAATATCGTTGAAATTCGTCCTTGAAGTGTCATGAAAAATGTTGTTCCTTCAAATTGTTTTTAACATAAAATATACCAGTGAACATATATTAATACCGAGAACATGCTACACGACAAATAGAATGCTCAGAACCGAAAAATTCAAAAAAAATTTATTTGACCAAACATGAAAAAAAAATTATCTTGTCCTGAAATATTTGGAATATCTAATAACGCAAAAGCAAATAGATGATTTTTCAAGAAATTTTTTGTTCTGATTTTTTTTTTAAATTTGTTAAAAAATGCAAGATCTGGGAAAAGTTATATTGCCATTTGATTCAGCTGAAAAAATTGCATAAATTTTTATTCGTACTACATATAACAAATTGTCATTTGTCCGCAAAATGGAATAGCGCAATTAGTTTTTAGTAAATTTTGAAGCCAATAAAATGTGTTTCGAAAAAAGTGGCACTCACATGGTTATGCAATGAGACCCTTTAAATGACATTTTCAAGATCAATTCGAGAACTAGTTATCAATTTGCCAGAAATAGCAATTATTGATAATTTTTTGAGAAGGAAAAAATGTAGGATGTCACAACTTTCCCCTTCTTTTCTACAGCTCGAAAGATTTCCGTTTGAAACATTTTTTTCAACATTTAGTATTTATTAATTAAACAAAAATTTATTTAACATATTATAATTATAGTGTTAATCACAGCGAATTCATTAAAATCCATTAATATGTAACATTATTGAAATCTTTGATCGGTTCACATTTATTTCAATATAATAAATTTCTTATTATATTGTTTCGTTCTAATGTTCCATTATTTTTGTGTTTTTTTTCAGAAAAATGGAAATGTTTTTGTAAAAAATGTATAAAAGTGAATATAAGGGGATTATGATTTCGTGAAACCCCTAACGCGTTGACGAGAATCAATTATTGAAAAAAATGTTGCTGACTATTTTTTAATTTGTTGACAAAAATACAAATGTCTTTTTTTGTCTCCCCCGACTGATATTTCACTTTTGGACAAGAAAAAAGGTTTTGCAGCAGTTTTCGAACCATTTACTTTAAAATTCAAAAAAATCATCAAAGTGAACAATGACCATTTCTTCATATAATGCTTTGAATATTATATTCCTGAAAGCTTTTTGAAAGTGAAAAATTTTTTTTTCCAAATTGAGTTTAATTGAATGAGTCTTAATTAAATATATATTTCAAAACTCTTCCATAGTAGCAAATTTTATTTTGATTCGTTGCTTTTACGGAAAATAAGGACGATAATATCTAATAAAAATACATTTCAATTTGCAATTCAAAGAATACATTTCTTTTAAATTGAGTAAAGTCTTTCCCGTCTCGCTTTGAAGCTTAGGAGGAAGAAAATTCCATGAGTGTTCTGCAAAGAAGTTTTCCATTTTTCAAGAGGTCGTTTCTTGTTTCCCATTACTGGCAAGCGAATTCGAAGCCACGTTTTGACACAGAAAGAAACGACATCAATTACACTCTGTTTTCTTATTCATATTCAGCATTGCAAAGAGTCATGCAAACTGAAGCTCTTGGGTGTTTCTCTTTTCTATAAAATGTGGCCGCGCCTTGAAATTTTTTGCACCGAGCTAAAAATGAAAGAAACTTGGAAGCCTTGTGGCACACTTTTCACTAAATTACATTATGGTCGTAATCGCTTTAACCGGAAACCAGCAAGAAAATAAGGGAAAATTGAAGGAGGGATGATTGAGGTGAAAGAAAACGAGAACCCTCACTACCTTTGAACTTTACTTTATCCTCAAATCGAAACAACCATTCCCATAATTACGGCTCATTTGAAACAATTTCAGAACTCTAACTCATTCTTAAATGAAAATTTATTATTATTACCCTTATTAATTTATTATAAATTTCAAAACTGAAGAATATCATTTTTAAAGCTTCAACAATTAAAATTAGTTAAATATTTTCTTTGGAACTAAAAAACTTTTAATTGAAACCTCGAAACACGGTGGCCGAAGGTCAGGGAAAGCCAGGAGAAATCAGGCATTTTTTAAAAAATCTTGCAAAAGTCAGGGAATTTCCAGAAGAAACACTTTAAATAACTGTCAAGGATAATAAATTTGAAATATAAATTTAAAGTTGCTTTATTTCGTTTATGAAAGATTCTATGTTAAAAATGTCACTAGCCACCCTGATATAATATTATTGTTAGTAATTTATTTGCCTTTTATTTCTATTGCTTTCTTCTGACGATTATATTTTTAGTTGCAAATATTATTACTTTTTGGTTGAATGTTGAACTGCTTTGTCAATTTTTTTTGTTGAAGTTTCTTTTCTTTGTTTGAAAATTGAACTATTTTGTTGAAAACGCTCTTTTTTAGTTTAAAATTTATTTTTTCTACCTGAAAATGTAACTCTTCCATTTTTGGTTAGAAATGTATATTTTTCAGTTGAAACTTCTTATTTTTTGGTAGAAAACTAATCTTTTCGGTTGAAATTTCCTTTTTTTTATTTAAAAATGCAACTGTTTGGTTGAAAAGTAACTTTTTTTTGTTAAAGATTCCTATTTTCGGTTTGACAATTCAAGTGTTTTACAGAAAATTCATCTTTTGATTCAAAAGTTCAACAATTTGGATGACATTTTTCTTCCTTCTTGATTAAAAAATCTTCATTTGTTGAAAATTCGCCTTTTTGGTTGGGAAATTCAACCAGTTTGTTACAAGTTGAACTACTTTGTTAAAAATACATTTTTTGTTTGAAGATCCATAATTTTAGTTGAAAATTTATCTCTTTGGTTGAAAATTAAACTATTACTGTTACAAGATTAAAATTCTGGTCTTTGAAAATTAGTGGACAGGAAAAATAAGAAGTTGGTCAGGGAAAAGTCAGGGTATTTTGAAAATGAAGTTTTTTGGCCAGCCTGTCTAAAGTGAGTAGTCAGCTTTCGAAATTAAACCAATCTAAATCTTGAGAGCAAGATAATTGATGTTAATGATTAAAAAGATTTGAATGATTTACTTCCATGAATAAGTTTGGTGATTCTGAATGTTCTTCTTTTATATATAATGGTTCATTCTAAATATTTGACGAGCCATTCATTACCTGAAAAATGTTTTCTCTCTCTCTCTCTTAAATATTTCAACTGTTCTGGACGGAATTCTTTTTTCTTGCCAATCAGCTACTTGGAAACTTGGCAGATATTTGCTCGACTAAAGGGTCCCTTCTCTGGACAAAGTGCCCCTTGTCTTATTCAAGAATACTCTCTCATTGCAGTGAAAGGAGTATGTATATATATTATATACAGGGTGTTCTTTATCAAAATCCCATTTTTATGTTAGAAAAAGTAAAAATATCTTCCAAAGAATATATAAAACACAACGTAAAAACAAAGATAATGTTTCTAATATGGTAATAGTATTTTTATGTTTATAGTATATCGAAATCATTAAATTAAATAATCTTTTTTTACATAATTGAAATAAGGAAGATAAATTAAAAAAGAGGTAGAGTTTGTGTAAATTTATGCAGGTGTGTATTTTTGCATCGTTAGCGAGATTCTCAAATTAACAAAGTTGTTTTTGTGAAAGTTTCCTGAGAGGCCAGAGACAAAAAGTGTATCCGTTATTGTCACGAGAACACCCTGTATAGGAAGTGAGAGAGGTAAAACAAAGAAAGAAGAGAAAAAAAAATCTTGAGATCCACTCTTCATTGTCTTCTTTTCACGATCGCCCATTGTCTCGTCAAGAGGAGACAGCCGGGCTTTCACACTGACTGCCGTTTTGACGTGGAATCTGTCTGCCTGTTGACTGACACAACTTTGTTCTGATTAAGCAAAAAAGCTCAAGTATCAATCTTAGCGAACATAAATCAACTAGTAGAACGTCATTCTTATCGTCATTAGACAATTATCTAATTTAATTTGACCAACTTGATTTGAAAATTATTTTATTTCAAAAGCTTCTCTGTAATATTATCTTCAATTTTGAAAAACTCAGTTTGTTAAATCTGAATCTATATTAAATTTCGACGCTTTTAAATTCAAATTGTAATTCAGAACTGAAGGGTTGCAATAAAGAACTAGATAAACAACATTTATATCGAAAATAAGTTAATATCATAAAAAATTCTTAAACATCAAATACACATTGTTGTAAAATAATTTTTTCAAAATAGCATTTTTTGATACAATAATTTAACAAAAATTTTGCGTTAATTTTGCATTTATGTTTTTCTCGGAACAGAATCATTTTTTTTTATGAAACTTTTTTTATCTCGTTCATTATCCCCATATGTCGGAAGTAAGTTCTTATTTTCTCAAAAAATGAAAATTCGTTTTTAATCGCTAACCAAACCCGATTTTCAAAACCAATGAAATTTTAATCTCATAACTCTCAGTAGCATGATTGTATTTATTTTTTAAACTTAAAGTTGAATTTTTCTTCGCAATCCGCAGTTAAGCCTTAGATTAAAGCCACTGTGAGACTGTTATCTTCTACATCCATTTTCTCGAACCTGGATAAGTGTTATCGATCAAACTTTTTTGTCATCAATTCAGCAATATTTTGGCTATGCAATGGACATTTGTTCTATCTTTGAATAGAGGCTTCGATTGTACATAATGTTTTTCCGCTTTTTTGACAAATTTCTAATGTGTTGGTTATCTACTTCTGTAATGCACCCTTCAATTGTATACTTTTGACCTATTCATTTTCAAATCAAAATTGTTGCGTTTCCAATTATTCTGAATTTACAGTTGTATTGTTTTAAACGTTTCAAGTTACAATATTCAACTAGAAACTTTTGAAAGCTTCTGATTAAAAATTTACAAATACTTCTTTCCAGTTCTTAAATCCATAAATCTGGTCAACTCACAACTATTCCTATTTTAACATTGTAATAGTGAAGCTTCCTTAAGTAAAATAATAAGAAACATTAAAACTGTTCATTAAGAGAAAAACTTTTTTTGGTTTTTTGTGTTTAAGTTTCAATTTAAAATGACAGCTGCAATTCTTATCCAATCCCAATGATCAGGAGTTGATTATGTCCCCCAAAAGATGCTTTACAACTCTGTTCGGTTGGTTTTCACTAAAATTATTATCTAAAAAAAATTCATCAAAATAATAGCTGTATAATTCCTAAATAAAATATTTTAATAAGAACCAATTAAATAGAATCGTGCATAATCTCAAAATAAAGTCAAAAGCTGTTGATTATGAGGATTGGATAAGAATTACAGATTTGACCTAAAATGGAAGTAAAACCCCAAACATACAAACAACTTTTGTTGAATAAACAGTTCTCATCTAAACAATTTTTTTCAAACTACGCTTAGATTTCTGCTTAAAAATGATAAGGAATAAAAAGTGGGTCTATTTTTAAGAATGACAATAAGCTCATCCTTAATATAACGTTTCTCATTTTTAAATTTAAAGCAAACTTAAAATGTAATATGATATTTGAATTAAAATAATCTCATTTGGTTTTGCACCCGGAATGTTGACATCACAGGAATGTGTCTTTATCAAGGAAACTAACGTCGAAGAAGCTATTACATAAGTCTTAGAGAAAGATTTACTAGTCATAAGAACATTAAAAGTTTATGCTTTAATGAACTTGAATAAGCTTCGCTGGCATACAGTTTGCTGCCACATTTTGCAGAAAGTCAGGCACTTCCTTCAAAGTACTTATTCAATTAAAAATGTTCGAATTACTTAGTTTTACGCTAAATGCATTGTACTAGTTCATGACTCCTTCCAATTTCTCGACTCAATTAGAAATTAGCATAATTCTTTATTTTCATTAGAGACTATTTCATTATAGTCTTTTTACTTAAATGGTGGAACTTCACTCGCATTTAATTTAATTAAAAAGGATCCTCCATTAGGAGAAGATGCAAAAGATTGAAATTTTTTACTTAATTTACTCTAATTCCGGAGTTGGAATGTGTTCGACAGACTGAAATACTACAACTGTTTCTGAATTACTTGAAAGTTTAATGGATAAAGGAAAAAGAGTTGTTGAAAAGCTTTTAGCATTAGAATGTTCATAATTTTATTGATAATCAATCACTGATTTAAATTAATCAAGCTTTTCGTTCAACAAGCATCCATCTATGTAAATAATTATTATAATTTACAATCAGAAGCAATATTCAATCATCATCGCACAGTTCTGTAGAGCCGAATTTCAGTGCTTGCACAATGCACACTTCACTTCATTATAATATTGAGGGTAAATGTGAGCTCTGTTCACAGAATATGGTTAAATAGGTATCCCATCTAAATTGAGCAAATGGAAACCAGGATCGTAGTTATATTTAGCTAATTTGGTTTATTTGATGAATGGAAAAGCGGGATATATATTATCAATCGAAAAGAATTTATTTTAGGTGAATTAATCTCTTTTAGAACCTTTCATTGTCTGTTTTCTAAATTTTAATCAGTGGAATTTCGCACTGAGAATCAGTGCCGGCTTGATTAAAGTTTGAGGGAAAATTCAGTAACTTTTTTATTGAAACCCCAGTAAAAACTGACTGGAATTGCATTAAGAAAACTATTTGAATTTGAGTGAATATTCACTGATTACCGGTGAATTTTCACTATAATTAATATTCTGAATTAAGTGACTGATTCTCAGTGAAATTTCACTGATTTAAATTAAGAGAGTGTACACTCAGAAAAATATTTTTTGAATCAACAAAATTTTAGTTGGTCCAATCATAGCATATGGTTTTTATAAAGATAACAAAATAATAATGGTTTCATTCAATGAAAATATTTGGTTAGTAAAATTTAGTTGATTTAACTAAACATAAAGATTGTTTCCGTCATTCTTCCGCTCCAATTCTATAAGCCTTAAATTCAACTTTGCCCCAGTTAAATTCTCCAATTGTTGGAACATTACGATTCTTGCACCTCTAATTTAAAACTGTTAAAATATAAAAGATCGTGTGGATTTGAGGAATTAACTTTTTTGTTTTTCGCAATCAAGCGCTCTTTGTCGTCCCTTCTTTCCGTTTCACTCGAGCCTGTCCCTCACTTCCTGCTCGACGATTAAAAACTCCGGAAGTCACGTGCAGGATCAAAATGATCCGATTTAACCGGAGAACGCGGACACCGAATGTGGTGACTCTGAACGGACGTTAATCGTTAATTAATTTCGTCGCTCGATTGCGTGAGAAAGTCTCTGATCCGTCGACTGAATTGGAAATTGAATTTCTTTGTACCTCTTTTTTGCCACAGCCGTCAGACTTGTTCTACCACCCCTCCCCCTATTTCCCTCAGCCGACATTGCGGCACAAAGGTAACCCATAGGGTGATGGAAAATGGAAAGGGGTTCAATTAAACTCTGTCGCAATCGGGACTTGCCTGGCGACTATGCGATTTTTTAAAAGCGCCATCGGTGGATTGTAATCTCGTTGGGAGCGGACACTTTCAGAAATTGTTCCCCTTGATAATTGAGGAACTGAAATTGCGTTCCAATTTATTCTTGGGGAAATCTTAGGATCTTGGGCTTTAGTAAGGTAATTGCTTTTCGATAAGAAAACATTGATATTGCATTTAATATAACGAAAATTTAAAAAAATAGAAGGCGTTCAAATGACAAAGAAAACCCGACAAAACACCATTGTTTCTCAAAGAGAGACACATGACTATTTCCCTTATTCTACATTCCCTAATGCTTATTTTACCAACATTCATTTATTTGAATAACAATTTTTCCGAATTATCGTTTCACCATAAGATACATAAAACTTACCCGCAATGCTAATTTGTAAAAATGTTAGATCCAACGATAAATATAAAAAATAAAGATCAGGACACATTATTATTTACACAACTTAATTTAGGTAAAATAAACATTAGGGAAAGTAGAATTTATGGAATTTTCATGCACCTCTCTCAAAGAATTAATAAACCTAGCAAGAGAGAGAAATACGACTGTATAGCATTTTACCCACTTTTTCTACTTCTTTTAATTTTTTTTTAATCGTGCAAGGTTACACACGCATCATCTGATTTATGGTTTTATATTAATCGTAAGTATTTGCTTTATGCTGTAAACAGAAAATTCCCGGAAAAAAATGTATTGTTTAATCAAAAAAGTACTGAAAAATCAACGAAAACAAAAATATATGTGAAAAAGGTAATGCTTCTTTTTTGAAACAGCCACCTGTATTGAAATACAGGTGGCTGTTTCAAATCAATATCTTTAATTTGGCTACGTAACTTTACGAGATTCAAATCTCATACAAAATTAAAACATCAAGTGGAATTTTTTGGATAGTGAGAAATACGGAGAAATTATATAAGTTAAAATCCATGTTTTGGGAAATTATATAAATATAAAAACCAGTTCTGCCATTAATTTAACTTATTTCCATTTTAATAGGACCTCTTTTATCTTTAAAGTTTTAGCGCAAACTGGGAAATAAATGATAAATTTCAAACCTCTGTCAAAATTTTCTCTACTTAATTAGTGCCATATATGCAAACCTTAGAAATCAACCTTTGGATTTCAGCTGTACAATATCTTGGTTTCAAGGATTAAAAATGTGATTTAATAATAATAACAGTCCAATTAAATTATGCTGCAAATTTCTAAACCGAAGATTTCACCAATATGGTCGGTTTGTTTCCAGCGATATTTGTAGCCAAATCAAGGATAAATATCGTTGATTGAGCTATACATTTTTTTCCGTATGAGATCATTGACATTTTCCCCAAGAAAACTCAATAGAAGAAATATATGAGAATTATTGAAATAGCAACTCTACACGAAATCAATTTGTGCAAAATGTCTAAGGAATTTCTAATTTTGATTAAAACATATTTTTTATATTTTATATGGAATTTTGCGTAAAGTTTCTATAGAATCGATATATTTTTTCCTCATGTCTTTACACTGGGAAAAATGAAGGGAAAATTCATACTAATCATATAAATGTCTATGCATTAATGTCAGTACATCAATGTATCAGCTTATAACGAGATGCTTAAAAAAAAATATTGCACAAATTTTTACGTGAAATATAATTGTAATTTGGAATATCGAAATATTATCAGTAAATATCCTTTCTGTCATTATCACCTTTACCATCCATGTAGCTTTAAATGTCAATTTTTCCCAGTGTATATTTTGACGAAAGACAATGGTTTGTCATGAAATTCGAAATTGATGTTACTCTATGTGTCTATTGCTGAAAGACTCTAAATTTAATTACTTTTTCAAGCTTGGTGACTAATTTAAAAGAGGGACTCTATTGTTTAGAAAAAAATTAAGAAGTACATAAGATTTAATTAAATATTGTATATATGTAATACTATAATATTCTACACTATATAGTACTCTTTCTACCTTACCTTAGTATCTTTATATCAATACTATCTTTCCCTAACTCTTATATATAATATCCGAAACACTTTTTATAAATTATTTAAAATTTACTAGAATAGAGTCCTGTCATAACACAAAAGGTAATTAAATTTGGGATTAAAATTCCGGCAAAGGACAAGCTGACACCAAAGTATTAATTGATATATTATATATTATGTATACAATATAAATACTATGTATATTAAATAACTATCCGTTGGTACATATCGTATTTAAGTGAAGGATGGAAGTATGTGGAGAGAAAACTGATTCTCATGGTAACTCTGAACGTCGAGGATGCTCTCGACACGGATCGATTCCGTGGAGAATTGGCTAATTAGACTTTAGATCGAAAGAGAATAAAATTGTTTTCATTCCCTTGAGCCGATTGTACAGACCTCGTGACTCAATTTAAAGGGGATATTACCCGGTATACAATAGGAATGTACACACTCACAACGAATGTAATAAAGAAGGTTTTTCGTTTTCTACGCACAGGCTGTTTTCTCTCATTAACAAAACCCCTTGTTTGCTTATCAAGCTTTTCCAGCAGCCAACATTCCATTCCATGCTTCTTTTTCAGGGCGATTTTTCTTTTTTCATTCTTTTTTTAACGGTGCTCCACCCAAGTACGTTCATCATTTCGAGCTCCATCGTTCGACGCTTTGAATTTTTTACGCCGGCGAATTACGCTCGTGGGATCCAAGGACGTTCGTTTGAAAATGAAATTTTCAAGTTTAATTTCGCGAACGACGATCTTTGACATCAAGCAGCTTTTCAGTGGCAAATCATCTAACAGAGAGCTGAAAGTAAAATGCATAAGCGTTCAGACGGTATGATATTCAAATCGACGTGAATTAAAAATGCGACGAAATTTAAATGAATCTAATTTACGATTCATTCAAGTAAAAATAGGAGTCTATGCCGTCACGAATTACCGACCACGCCCTATGTATTTTTCGCTTTTTTTTTCATTTTCAAACTAAATAAAATGTCACTTTGAAATTTCCCAGATCGGAATTAACGTTTTTCCCGGCTTTCTCTTGGAATATTGTGTCTCAATTTCTCACGTCATATTTTTAGTAATGTGAGAAGTTGTAGGCTCCGGAAGCTACGATCATGGTTCTTTAAAAGCAACCAATCCCGACGCAACTGGAACGTGTACGTCATCCGCTTCTGCTCCTTCTGTCCTAGAAGGTAAGCAAGAGCGGGAAATTTACACTAGAAAACATTGGGCAACACTGTTCCTTGGAGTCAGGTCTCTAGCCGCGGATGATCTTACGCGGCAGACGGGACAGTTGGAGATGAAATTTCACCTCTGGATACTTTTTTAGAGCTACCAATCTTTGTGGAATGTTATGAGGAACAGTGTTGACGGACCAGATGAAGTGATCCCAGAAGAACAGCCTTTTGCATCCGGTTCGCGATGGAATGAGCCTGACGCTGGCAAGCCGGAATCTTGTTGAGTTGGCTAATAAATGAAGCTTTCATACCTCCAAGACAGCCGATTATGAGAACTACAAGATGGACTTTGAAGCCTTGGTAGAGCCTGCTTAGCTCGAAAAGAAGTGCTTGATATTTCGCCCGTTTTTCTTCCTCCTTTGCCGTGATATTACCATCGGCTGGTGCCGAGAATTCAATCACGTAAATGATCTTGTTCTTCAGATCTTGGAGGACAATATCAGGCTTCGTAGCACTGATACGTTGAGTGGTCGAGAATGAGAAATTCCAGTAGATCTTACACTGATCATTCTCCACAACGGACTCGAGTTCCCCCTGGGCGTATGGCAAGACGGGCAATAGATCAACACCATAGAAGTGCCTCAGATGGTAATATAACACTTTTAGAGCCGCATTGTGTCTCTCTATGTACCCGTATCGTGCATATTTTGAGCATCCACTGAGAACATGTCCAAGTGTTTCTGGCTCTTGCTTGCACGCTCGGCAGTTGGTATCGCCTACAGGTATATTCATTATGCGCTCGCGGTAAACTAAGGTGTCTATAACGCCATCTTGACAGGCAAAAAGAAATCCCTCAGTCTCCGATTTTAATCCAGCAGACTTGAGAAACATGTTTGACAGACCCATCGAGAGCTCTTCTCTACGTATAATGCCGTAGAATTTACCATGAAGGGGCTTGTCAGCATGTTCTCTTAGTAGAAGCGTATGTTCTGCTTCCTGTACAAGACTTTTGAGCACCAAAGGTGTTAGTGATGCTAGGCCATGTGTAGTGTCGCTGGAATCAAATGGGAGGCCAAGCTCCTCTGCGGCCCTATCTGCGGCACGATATAGAAACGCCGCAGCATTGACGACTTCATGTTGATGTACTAGTCGCATAAGAAAATCTGTGCTATTTAGAACTGAGCAGGCTGTAGCCAGAACCGTTCTGCGATGAAGACACTCTAAGCTTAGCAAGCCTCTACCCCCTTTATCTCGAGGGAGGTATATTCGAGGTACGGAAGATCTAGGATGATGACTTCGATGGATTGTCATCATCTTGCGTGTGCTTCGGTCAAGTCGCTTCAACTCATCGACGTTCCATTTTACTGCACCAAACGTGTAGAGCAGTATAGGAACGGCCAGCATATTGGTCGCCTGGATCTTATTCTTTCCAGATAATTCGGAAGCCCAAATTTTTCTGAGAATTTGGCGATACCTTTTTCCAAGGGCCTTTTTTAACGAAAGCACATCATGGGTTTCCGCTTGCGGTATTCCAAGATATGTATATGTTTCTCCAATACCAAGATGTTGAATGGTATTTCCGCCGATGAGTTGAACATCCTGATCGTGACCCGATGATGTAGTTTCTAGTCTTCCTTGGTGTAGGTGGACGCAGGCACACTTGTCCAGTCCGAAGCTCATGCCAATCGCTTTAGAGTACCTATTTACCGCCTCCACAAGGATGTTAAGGTCCTCTTTCGAGGAAGCAAAGAGTTTAAGGTCGTCCATGTATAAAAGGTGGTTGACCTTATATTCTCTTTTGTTCGGCGGGCCACATAGGTATCCAGAGCTTTTGCCTCGGAGCACAATAGATAGAGGCAAGAGGGAGATGCAGAAAAGTATCGGACTTAGAGAGTCTCCTGGAAGACCCCCCTCTTATATGTGATATAGCTTGTAGTCACTTGTCTTTTGTCAGATGTTATGACAAATCTTGTCCGCCACAAGAGCATAAGCTCTTTTATGCATCTCACTATTTTTGGATGCACCTCCATGCATTCAATGAGCTTAATAAGTAGCTCATGGTTCGTGTTATCGAATGCCTTACGGTAGTCAATCCAAGCCATGGACAGATTGCGTCGATACCTGATCGAGTCCTGGGTGATACACCTGTCTATTAACAGGTTCTCCCTGCAACCTGCCAGACCTCTCTTGCATCCACGTTGTTCAGCTATTGCACTCCATACCGGCTCGATAGATGTTAATATCCTCTCTTTGAGGATGCCAGTGAATAGCTTGTAGCTGGTGTTTAAACAAGCTATGGGCCTGTAGTTCTTTGGACTTGACAAATCTCCGGTCTTAGGAATCAATACCGTCCGTCCTTCCACTAGCCACTGCGGGACGGGTTGTTCTCCGTTTAAGAAAGTAGTAAATATACGAGCTAGATGTTGGTGCGTAGATGTAAACTTCTTCCACCAAAAGTTGTTGATTTTATCTGGCCCTGGCGCTGAAAAGTTCTTAGTTCTAGCGATAACTTTCTTCACTTCTTCAGCAGTAATTAGTGGACACTCTTCCTCTGGACCTTGTAACCTTTGCCTTTGGCAAAAGTTACGAAAGAGTGATATATCTGAAGCGTCTTCATTTAGCTGATAAGTATCTCCATATACTTGTTCCCAGAAGACTTGAATCTCTTCTCGACTAGGCGGATTTTTAACGGCACGTGAAGTTTTATTGAACAGACGGGAAGGATGAGTAGAAAAGGTGGAATTTTCCTGAATCCACTTTACTCGCCGTTCAAGGCGCTGTTTCGCTGTTGAAAGAGATCTTATTTTTTGCGTCCAGTGCTGCTTGATGGTCAACAGTTTACACTTGTTCAGCGTGTGATTTGCTTTCCTCAAGTTTCGAGCAAGTGCCCTAACTTTTGGAGTGAATTTTTTATTTAATGTTATGTAGCTAATCACGCACTGAATATTTGATGCCTGCCGTCTCGCCGTTTCAATTTTGAATTGAAGCTGTGCAATACGCTCGCGAGTCTTACTCAGACGTACTGAAGTTTCGTTACTTCTACTGTCACTAAGCAAGGACACCGCCTTCTCGTAAACAACACAGTTCAGATTCCAGAGATTAACATCTTCGGGGAGCAAATCGGGGAGAGCAGTATTAGCTACAGCTAATTTGTCCATCCTGAGAAAGACTTTTTGGTGGATAGATCTCCTACTTCTCATGTTAGCATTATCGGCTATCTGCAAAGGTGGTCTTGCTGGAACGGGTGGAATGTTCGATGGAGGATGTTGCTCTTCTTCTTGTTGATAAAGAGCTTCATATCCGTTTTTTCGCAAAAAGGATACCTGATCTCTTAAATACTGAGGCGTTTGATGAGCATATTCCGGGTGCATATTGACCCAACGGTCATGTAACCTCTGCATGAATCCTCTTCGCGCCGGTGAGCTTCTTTGCCAACAGGTAAGGATGTCTCTCCTGAGTTGGTCCGACCATTTAAATCGATGTTCTCGCGTTTGTCCGGGGCCATTGCCTGGTCGTCGCCTCGGTTCGGTCCTATTGCCACTCCCAACTGAACCATGGCCTCCATCCGAGAGAGGCCTATTGTGGGTGGCACTGCGCGATACTGGTGTCGTAACCGCATAATTCATTGCATTGGGGAGTTAGCCCAAAGCAACGTGGCTGACTGCAAGAGCCGGAGCTCTCGGGCGATGGGGTCGCCACATCCCTACGCCTAGCGTAGGGACGTCATTATTATTATTATTATTATTATTATTATTATTATTATACCATTAAGCCATTTCCCTTTCGGGGTAGGCGTGACTTGCTCGGCTGGAAAATAGTAGTGTGTAGATGGGTATATAGGTATAAGGTAGATAGGTATATGGGTGTAAGTTATAGATATTTTGGATTGATCTAGAATTCTCGTGTTATTTATTTAAATGACACGTTCGTTTCGCAACACTGCTCCGACCCAGGTTGCTGATCAATCTCTCTAGCGACCACCCCAAGTGAAGAGCCTCACAAAATTGTTATGTGTGGTTCCCCACTTGGGCCCATTAGTACTTGAGGTCTTTTTTCAGGCGTCATTCACTCTATTGCCAATCTGTTTACAAACTATTTGTCGCCACACTTTTCTGTCCTGGCATACTACTCTAGCTTCCTTCACGTCCATGTATTTTTTCATGCAAGCTTTTGTGTTTCTATGGCTTCTTATGTCTCTTCGGATTAATATCTCATTCACAGATTCTAACCATTCTTTCGGCGGTCTACCTCTGGGCCTTCTGCCATTTACATTATTAGTTTTTAAAAAAGTACTAAAAGATAATAGAAAAGTTTACAAAATTAATACTATTTATCAGAGCCAGTATGTTAATACCAAAAGGACCGGTTTGGGATAAGTTCTGAAGAAAATATCTTGAAGGTAAAAGTCGAAACATCATGTGTTTCAGAAAAATGATATATTCATTACTTCTGAAGTAAAATTTGAAACAAGGCAAGACGAACGTTTTGAAGACATGTTAGATATAAAAAATTTGCTGATTTTTTCTTCGATTCTGCCAATGCCTGAACTATAAACGATTTCACAGTTTAAAATTAAATTTTTATTGGTATTTAATTTAATATTTGTTCCATTTTGTTATTGTTCTTAAACTTGTGAAAAAATTTTTAGTATGAAATATTCGCTCTCGAAATTAATTATCACTTGAAACGAAAAATACTTAAGTATAAATAAATTTTTTTTTAATTAATTGAAAGAAATTCCACCTTACATGCGTTGATTAGAAATAGAATACAAATTATTAAAATAAATACTAACATCAATAAAAAGTAACATTTGAAGAAATAAAACTTCCAATGAAGAATTTGTCAGAAAAAAAGAATACGTTGATATTCACATAAATTTATGTGTTGATCAAATGTAAATATAAATTAATTCGATATAAATTAAGTTTGGTTAAAGCTTTTGAAACTATTTAGAATTGTTAAATAATTTAAAATTTAAAATTCCTAATTAAACGCTTTTATCCAATTTCAAATACTATCTTCAAATATTATTCAAGTCTGAAAAATTCCATTTTTTACCTACGCAATTTGAAAGTTTTAATAAAAAAATATATAGTCTGGACTAGTCGAAAAGTAAGATTTTCCCTTATCAATTCAAAAAAAGGATATTCTTTCATAGTTTAACAATATTTAACTATTTATTCAAAATGAACAACTAGAAATCAAATATGCAAAACTAAATAATTAAAAATTGAATTGTTTAAAATCAAACGACTTGAAATAAAAATAATATAACGTTTCATTTAAATAGTGTTTAGGTTGAAACGAAATTGAAAATCATTTAACTTCTAATGTTTATAACTTAAAATTGCTTTAAAATGATATTATTTTCAATATTTAGAAATTTATCGATTCATAAAAGTTTCAAATTTTTCAGTTTATCGGCATTTAATTAAAAATTGTTCATAACGTTAAGAACTTTCATTTTATACGTGTAAATTATTGAGCGTTAAATTAAAAAATTGTTGAGCTTCAATTTTGAAAGTATAAAATTCAAAAGAGTTACACTTAGAGTGTTTTAATTGTAAGTTCAGTTTCATTTTTTTTTTTGGATTGATTACTTCAAATGAAAAAATTATCATATTTAAGAGTTGGAATTCCTCAATTTCAATGACCGTGACAAATTTCTTTTCATCTAGGAATAAACCGATAAGTGACAGGGAGTTTTTTTCTTCCACTGCATCAGCCCTCTGAAAAAACTCAGGACCATAATAAGATCGGAAATGTGCTAGAAATAAATGAGAAATTATTTTTCCCAAATTGCGTGTTCATAAATAACAAACTTATCAATAAAGAAGCAGCAAAAATAAGGCAGACAAAAAAACAGCAAAAGAAATTTCTGTGAGTTTGACTTTTATAATGGCATTAGTAGACAAATGTATTGCCTGCGCCATGTGTTGGTTAACTCATAACACGCTTTTACCATTGAATCGTATCATTTCATAATAATAATAAAAATTTTACGCGAAAAATAAAAATGCATAATTTAAATTTTCGGGCACATTTTCAACGTGTATTTTAAAAGGAAAAATTATTCATGAGATCCTTATTAAACACAGAAGGCGGTTTAGCCTTCTTAGAGATTTAAAAAAAATAGAAACTCCAATAGGTCAGAAAGCGGTGGACTGATAATATATTTTCTTTGATTTTCCAAAAGATTGGAAATATTTAAATTGTATTATATCATTTTAAAATAGACAGTTCCTATTTTGATTTCAACCTGAATTATTAAAATCAGGGAAACTTTTGGTAGCGACGAAAGGTGAGTACCAATCCATTGTTCGTCAGTTTTTTACTTCTAGTATTAAAAATTGCAAAAATGAAAAATGAAATTTTAGGGAAAAGGTATTCTGCGATATAACAAAGAAATCATGACAGAAAGGTTCGATGTCGGACGAATTTGGGGAATTAATTAATTCGTCCTCTTCTCTATTTTTTCACGAAATATATATCCCCAGAAACATACACCGGATTAGAGCACACCCTATATTTATGTCGACTATAAATCGTCGGAATCTCGTCGCGCGATCTGCCTCACGCTGCAAATAAAAATTGGAAATTGCCCCAGTTTCATTCGCCGCGAGATCCGTGTCATACGCGGCTGATTTTTAAAAAAACAATTTCCCTCTATCACTCACCGAAAGTGTTACTATTTACACAATGTGTAAAACCTACAGATAAAAACGAAGTTAATAAAGGATTCCCCAACACCTTCTCTTTACAAAGCTACTTGAAAAAATTCTCTTGAAGCAAAAATATATATTTTTTTCACGAATTCAATTTCAAAAGCATAACCACATTTTCACCAATCCAAAAATGTAATTGGAAAATTGTGAAATATAATTCGTCATTTTGAAAGCAATCTTTTCAAATAAATCCGATATGCGGATTGATATATAAAAATGTAAAATCTAATTAAAAATTTGAAGAATATTGAGGCTGTGATGGCGATTTTTGGATTTTGACAATTCACTGCTCCCTACACTCGACTGACTCAAATTTCAGCAGTGGAACAAAAGCGAGCTCCTCTTTTACAAGTAATAGTGAACGAATTCCGCATCGAAAGCCCGCTCAGCTTTCTATCCAACATAAATCCCCAGGGTTCCATCCAAAATTTAAGCTGCGATTTTTTTTCATCAATCCGTACCGAGTGAAATCCGCAGATCTCGCCGATAAATCATTGACGCTGAAATAGTTTCATTGTTCAAAGACCTAATACATGCATACTTTTTTAAATATTTTTCGTTTATATTCCTATGGTTCTTTATATTTTAATATTCCTTCAAGCTTTTGCTGTATTTAGATCAAATTCCAATTTAAACTCCTCGATTTGGTATATAAGCTTAATTTTATAACTGTTCAATTTGCATGAGTTCAGATTTGGAATAAATTTTTTCAGAGGAAAAGTTCTTTTGAAACGAAACTATCGACCTCTTTCATGTTTTGTTTTGAACCACATAAATATTTTTTTCATACAAACAGAATTATTTTGCTGGGACATTAGATGAAGTTTTTGCAAACAACTAATGCTTGCTGTAAAAAGATTCTTTTTGAGACAAATGAAAATCCGCTTAACCATACATTTAAGAGAGAATTGCATTGGTGTAAATAGACATCCTTTTGACACAATAGGAAATTTTTCCGACTGTCAATTTGTCACCTTTTAAATATGAACTCTTTAAAATTGGATCATTTGTATTGAAAATGCTTTAAAGCAAATTTTTAACTTTAATTGCAATTATTAAAAAAGTTTAAACATTTCGATTTGAAATTATTCAACTGTCTTCTCTTGTCGAACGCTTCAAATAAAAAATCTTTAAATATTTACTTTCAACTTGAAATTTGTTCAGGATGCAATTAGAAAATTATTACTAAAATTAAGAAGAATATAGTGATTATCGATTGTCATTAATTTTTTGGAGATACTGAAACATACTTGAGAAAAAAATACTCTGGTTTGAAATTTTGTATTCAACAAAATCGTGGGTGAACGCTGCAATTTTTATTCAATCCTAGTTACCAAGGGCTGGCCTCGATCCTTGAAAATTTTTTTCATGTCTGATTTGTTAATTAGTACAGAAACTAAAATTATATGAGAAAAAATTCTTTAACAAAAATAATATCTGTCTGTTTTCTAAATAAATTAAAAAAAAACATTCAATCAAGCTGAAATACAAAAATCTAAATAACTTTTGTTAAGTAAACAATTTGATTCCGAACTATCTTTTTCTTAAGTTAACTTCAGCATCTCTTACAAAATTAATGAAAATTAACAAGCAGTATGTGTTTTTGATTTTACAAATCATTATAAAGGTTTGATGAAATTTTATAACGTTAATGTTTTAAATTATCGACTTTTAACCATGCAAAGTTTTTCCATCTGCAACAGCTACAAGCAACCTAATGAAATTATTTACTTCTAAAGAAATTAAATTGTCAAGTGTTAAATTGGAGTGGATTGCAATTCACGGTTCCGTTGCAATTACTTAAACCCAAAGGTGCGAACTCAGCATATATACCTCTTGACTTTGCAGCTAGGATATCTTATAACTATTTTTTGATAAAAAAAATCTTCGCCGGAGCCGTTTTTGAAAACAACTTGGTTTTTCGATTTCATTATGAATTCCTTTTTTTCTTATTTCTTTTTCGCAATATAATATTTTAATTAAAACAACTAGGAATGTACTCATATACTCACATTTTTATGATAAGGGAGCGTTCACATATATCACGCATGTTTTAGAGATTTTAGACCAATTGTCACGTGCTTTTTCTATCCTCATACACGTAAGTTACGCTTAAAAAAATACACCACCCTTACCAACTGAAGCGTGATATCATATGTGAACGCTCCCTAAGCTGATAAAATTTTTTAAACAAAAAATCATATTCAGAAAATTCGAATTATAATGTTTATCTGTATTGACTTTCTTTCGGTATAAAACAGTGAAAAACGAATTTTTACCTCTTAGAATAATAAAATTAATTTTTTTCAAGAAATTGAAATGCGAGATTAAACATTATTAAGACGGTCTTTTCGAAGTAATTTTTTCAAGGAAAAATTTTGCTTTTCGTTTTTGAGAAAAAAAGGTATATTGATTTTCTGAAATTTAAATTGATTTTAAAAAAAGGCTCTGACATAGATTTGGTTTTTTATCGAGAAATAGTAATAATTAAGACATCCCAGATGCAAAATCGAGAGAAACATTCTTAGTGTTATCACCTCCGAGTTGAATTAATTTTATCGGAACCGTGAATTGGAAACTGTGTTGTTTTGATACGCGTACGCATCTGAAAATTATTTATTCCTAACGGCTTCTAATTCTTGATTGAGTTTTGAATTGTATATCACATTCCTAAGATTGAATATAAAATTTTTAATTTTCTCATGTATTTTTCAAATTTTGAATATTACAGTTTTGTGAAAAGTTTGCTCTTAAAGGCAATCAATTTCGTTTTTTATTTTCGTTCGTCTTTATACTGAAATTTTTCCAGTATGAACGTTTGCAATTTATAAATGACTTTAAATTTTTAATTATGCACTGTACGTGAAACCGTTCACGATATGTCTCGAAAATCTCGCAATCATTGTTGTTGAAAGCCTGATTGGCTTTGCATTACTTGAAGTTGTTCTACATCAATTTAAAATTTAATATATAAATTAAATCTAGAAGTAATCCCTTTAAATAAGAAAAATGATAGAAAACCATATGCAATTTGAGAAACATTCGTGATTTTTATTATTGTTTGGCGGTTAAATAAAAAATTTCAAATTATCTAATAAATTATTGAGAAAATTGGATACGTTTTATTTTAGTACTTTTCACTGTAAATTAGTATTTCTAAAGAAGAATTTTACTGTAAAATCATAAAGTTTCGAAGAAGACAAACTATTTCCAACAATTTTAGTTTATGTTAGCATTTGTCACCGGAAATTAGCATTTTTAAACAAGAATCATCATCAACAAGATTTCCTATTTTCAACAATTTAAGGTTATGTTATTCAGCGTTTACGGCGGGAATTGGTTCTTTTAAATAAAAATCATTAGACTTCAAATGAAATTTCTAATTTTAAACCATGCTAGATTATATATGTCTTCTTACCGGTAAATTGGTATTTTTAATAAAAAATTTATTAAATTCTAAAGATACCAAATTTTGGAAGAACTTTCGACATTCGGTTAGTGTAGCATTTTTTATCGGAAATTGGCATTCTCTATTGCGTGGAAATAGAAACGCCAATTTCTAATTTACTACTCTAACCACGTTATAATTGCTAAAATACCAAAATTAGAAATACCAAGGTAAAAATGCCAATTTCTTTTAAAATTGGTGTTTCTCATTAGGCATTATTAGATTTCAAAGAATACTTACAATTTTTCAAAGACTTTTGGTTATAAAGAATTATAAGATTTCAAAGAATATTTACAATTTTTCAAAAACTATAGGTTATGCTGGTGTACTCTACCTAAAATTGGTATTTTCAAACAAAAGTCTTTAGATCTGAATCCAAAGATTTTTATTTAAAATAATAAAATTTGCCATCGTGAACAATTTCGAATTGTGATAATGTTTTTCGTCAGGAAATGATATTTGTATTAAAGAATCATTAGATATCCAAGAAGATTCACAATTTTTGGAGAAATTTAGATTATATTCTCGTTTTATATGAGAATTTGGTATTTTTAAATAAACGTAATTATAATTTGAACAATATTCACAATTTCTAAACAATTTTGGATTATGTTACTGTTTTTCTTCGGAAATTTGTATTTGTAATAAAATATTTTGAAGATTGCTAAGATTTGGTATCCTAAAATATTTCGAGCCCTTTAAATACTTCTGAAATCCCTTGGAATTTTTTAGAACTATTATAGGCCAACAGCCATACCACGCTGAAAAAACCAGTTCTCGTCCGATCACTGAAGTTAAGCAGCGTTGGGCGCGGTTAGCACTTGGATGGGTGACCATTCGAGAAAACTAAGTGCTGTTGGCACATCGTGGGTGTGGTGAGCCCACACTTGTAGTTATTTACTACAAGTTATCAACCTAGAAACACTACCCGAATCGGGTAGTGTCACGCCTACCCCGAAAGGGAAATGGCTTAATGGTATACATTGAAAATTCCTTGAAATGTTTAAAAATACCCTACAATTTTTTAGATTCTTTGAAATACTTTCGAATTATTGAAATCTATTGAACATTCTTTCAAATCTTTCAAAATACCCATGAATATTTAATCCAATGAAAATTCCTCAGAATCGTTTAACATACCCAAAAATATTTCTTATCCTTTGAAATCTTTTGAAAGAAGATTCACAATTTTTTAAACAATTTCACGCTGTGTTAATATATATAATAGGTATTTTTAATGTTAAAAAATCATTAGATTTCAGAGTGGATTCACAATTTTTATACAATTTTAGGTTATTTTCGCGTTTTATACCGGAAATTGATATTTAATTTTTATAAAAAAAGAATTGCATTTTAAAGAAGATGAAAAATTTGTGAAGAATTTTAGGTTAGGTTTGAATTTTTCACCGCGGAAATAAGTATGCGCTTCAAAGAAGATTTATAATTTCCGAACAATTTTAGGTTCTGTTAACATTTTTCACGGGAAATTGGCGTTTTCAAACAAAAAGAATTAGGTTTAATTGGAGACTTAACATTTTAAATCAATGTTATGTGATAGAAAAATTGGTATTTTTAGTGAAAATATATATTTGAAAAAATATTTGCAACATTTGAACAATAACATGTTTTCTTAGCTTTTTTTACTGGCAATCAGTTTTGTTTCAAATTTTTAGATCTCAAAAATAATATTCACAATTTTGCACATTTTTAATTTAAAGATAAGATATCAATTTTCATCAGTTGTAAAAAATATTGGTATTACTTTTAATTTATATTATTTTAAATAATAGATACTATAGAATACAAAATTTTTTATATTTTTAACAATTTTATATTTAAATTAAAAAATTGCGTGATACTAAAGAGAGAGCAATAGCATGCGTAGCGCTCGTATTTGTCTTCTACTTTTGATAAAATGTAGAAATTCACAAAATTCTTGAATATTGTCGATTTCGAAAGCAAATAGAAGATATTCAGTGGTCACTTTCTGAAGGGAAAATCGATCTCAGAGAGAAATAACAGTACGACTCTCTTCTCTGCTTCTATGGAATATCATAACAGTAACTACCAGTCAATGCAAGTTTATAGATTGATGTCCAAAAGATCTTTTGAAAAGCAACGTTGTGACATCCGCAATTCTACAATCCATATAGCAACGTCGTGGATGTTGATAAACCGCTTCCTGGTTTGTCGTGTCAAAGCTAAGTCGCAACACAGTGTGTTCGCATCCACACACAAAACTACCGTAAATTCATCACTAAAGTACCAGAAAATTCGAGGCAGAAAACTATCTGCAATCCATATGCTTCGAACTTTCGACCGAAAAAAGAAATCTTGCGTAGTTTCTGACGAGTGCATTTTTTTCATGAATTTATTCAGGGGTTGTCGAAAAATAACGTAAGACGATTTGGAGGAAGGGACAGTAATTCAAGCTTTCAACCAAGAAGTTCAATTTTCAACTAAAAAAGATGAATTTTCAACAAGAATGGTTATAGTTGATATTTTAATCAAAAAATATCCTTTCAAATCAAAACGAGTTTAATTGAACCAAGAAACAAGAATTTTCAACCAAATTGTTGCATTTTCAAAACAAAAACGATGCATTTTTTACCAAGAAGATTAATTTTTTACGCAAAAAGACGAATTCTCTACGAAATACATCAATGTTCAACAAATAGTTCAATTTTCAACCAAGAAAGATCAATGTTATACTGAAATCATAGAAAAACGAATTTTGTAAAAAAAAAGTTAAATTTTTTACCAAGTTGTTGAATTTTTAAGCCAACAATACGAACTTCTACTTAACAGTTGAATTGTTTATCCCAAAAAGTGAATTTTGAACAAATAGTTAAATTATCAAGTTAAAACATTAATTTTTACCAAAAAAATTTATTTACAAAATGAGTTCAACTTTTGGAACCAAGGAGTTGAATGTTCAACCTCAAAATATGAATTTTCAACGAAAAATGTCATAGTTGATGAAATGGAAGAAATTAATGCTTAACTAAACTGATGTATCTTCAACTAAAAGAAGGCATTTTGAAAGAAATAGTTGAATTTTCAACCAAAAATCAAACTTTTTAACAAAATTGTTGCATTTTCAAGAAAATAATTAATTCCTTAACCAAATAATAACATTTTTAAACGAAAAAGATTAATTATTAACAAAAAATATAATAGTAGACTTTTCAACCGAAAAGAATGAACTTTCACCTATAAATAAATAGGAATATTGATCATTTATAGAGTTAAGTATCATAGTTTGAATAGAAATACAAGTTCATTTTCAATACTTTTTAAATGTTAGGTAAGAAACATAGAAATTTTGATTGAAAATAAAGTTGATTTTCCATTGCATCGGTCCGTCAATCTGAAGACCTGGGTTCGGATCCTAGCAGAGGTAGAGAGTCATTTCTTCACAACTTGGGAATAAAATCAAATGGTCAAAGCCATAACAAAAAAAAAATATTCCATTTTTAGTTCAAAATTCATGTATTTTGTTAAAAACTCGTCTATTTTAGTAGAAAACTAATCCTCTTGGTGAAAATTTTATTATTCAGTTGGAAATTTATATATTTTCTTGAAAATTCGTTTTCTTTTTGTGAAATTCAACTGTTTTTGTTTGAAAATTAAAATTACTTTCGGTTAAAGTATCAACGTTTATGGTTGAAAATCCATAATTTTAGTTGAAAACTCCCTTCTCTGGTTGAAAATTGAACTACTTTCTTAAAAACTCGTTTTTTTGTTACAAATGACTTTTTTCAATAAAAAATTCTAATACTTGGTTGAAAGTTCACCTGCTGGTTTAAAATAAACTTTTTTGTTGAAAATTCATATTATCGGGTAGAAAATTCAACTGTTATGTAGAAAATTCGTCTTGTTGGCTTAAAAATTCAACAATTTGGTAGAAAATTCAATTATTTTATAGAAAATTCATCTGTTTTGCAGAAAATTAGTTATAATTAATTGAAAATTAATTTTTTTTCAATTAAAGTTTTACTTATCAATTTTTGCTTAAGAAATTATATTTTTTAGTTTAAAAATGCAACTATTTGGTTGAAAATTTACTTAATTTAATAAGAATTGGTCTTTTTTGATATAAAATGATTTTTTCACCAAAAAAGGCTATCAGAGGTTACCAAAATTATTTTAATTGGTTGTAAATTCAACTATTTGGTTGCAAAACTATGTATTTTGCTGAGAATTCATATTTTCAGTAGAAAAGCAATCCTCTTGGTTGGAAGTTCATTTTTTTGATTGAAAATTCAACTGTTTTGTAGAAAATTCGTCTTTTTGGCTTGAAAATTCTAACAATTTGGTAGAAAATTTAATTATTTGCAAAAAGACTCAAGTATTAATTTCTTTTTAGATTAAAATTCAACTATTTGGTTGAAAATTTGTGTAATTTGTTCAAAATTCGTCTTTTTGGTAGAATATTAATTCTTTTATTGTAAATGCAACTATTTGAATACAAACATATGTATATTGTTGAGAATTAAAATCTGTCTCAAAAAATCAACTTCATGGTTAATAAACCTTTGCGTAAACTTAAATATAATAGGGTACTTCAATTAAAAATTATTTTTTTAAATATGTAATTCAGAACATCTATGGCCCAACCTAAATTCTGAAACTCTAAAACAAAACAAAAAGCAAATAATTTTGAATTTTTCTGACTACTTAAGGTGTTCTGATTATACTAAATTGCTTAAAACTAACAGCCTATAAGTTTTTTCTCACATAAAGTTTCCGAGTATACAGCCCTATTTTACAGTCGCAGGATGTCCTTTATATCTCTAGCTTGGTTGCCCAGATTAGACTCTTTGGTCCTACCAGAGGGTCTATTCGTCATGGCATTTACAGATTTATTTTCGACCCCACAAGAATTTATCCGTTTTGCAACCTCAGAGTGAGGGAGGATCTCTATCATCTACTTGTCATTTGTCCAGACTATTCAGATTTTAGGGCTCTCATCTTTCAGCATCCTGCGGGCATTTTATGTCTTCTTAACTCAAGCTCTGTATGTGAACTTCGTAAACTTGTGATATTTATTATAAGAATTGTAAAAATTGGGTCCTTTGTTTTAGAATCCTAATGTATAGGCTATATTAGCTCAGGGGCTGCTGCCTACTCTCTACGAATACGATGAGTGAGGGCTAAATTTATATTTATATATTTATTCTTTTGGCGCCGATCTTACTTTCGATTTCAATGTGTTTCCTTCTTATTTGTAATGACTTCTTAGCCATATAACAAATTATTTATAATGAATAAATTAAATGAATAGTAAATATTGTTGAGAATTCGTCTTTTCAGTAGAAAATTAACCTTCTTGGTTGAAAATTTACCTTTTTGTTTGGAAATTCAACTATTTGTTCGATAATTCAACTATTTTGCTAGAAGCTCGTCTTTTTGGCTTGGAAATTCAACCTTTCTGACGAATTTTGATATTTTTTAGTTAAAAATGCAACTGTTTGAAAATTAACCTGTTTTGGTTGAGGATTCAACTATTTGTTTGAAAATTCGTATTTTTTGGTTTAATTCAACTGATTTTCATTTCAAATGAAATTTCTTTTTAGTTGAAATATCAACTATTACATTTTTTGTTGAGAATTCATCTTTTTTGGTTGAAAATGTAACTACGTGTTTGAAAGTTGAACTACTTTGTTCCTTCATAAGAAACAGCAAGATTTTACGAAACCCCTTTCCACTAAATCGTTTTACGTTATTTTTGCATGAACACTAAATAAATTCACGAAAAAAAAAAATTATTTGACAGAAATTACATAAGATTGGGGTGGGAGGGGGTCCAAAACATACGGATAGTTAAAACGGGTGGGTGCGTGTTTCAAAATTTCTGAAAAAAATTTACGTAATTTATGTACGTCTCCTAATATCCTTCAAATAGTGAGACAAAAAAATTGAAAAAAGATTTTTAAACTTTCAAACAGAAGCTGAATAATACAGTGACTGTGCATAAAACTTACAAAAATTCCGCCCTAAATTTTTTTCCATCAACACTTATTCGATTCAAAAGTAATGATCCTCAACATATTCCTGTAAATTGCCGTGCACTAAGTCGCAGATCTAATGAAAAAGGAGTTGAACAAGAATTAAGGAACTTCCTCGAGAAAATGCGATACGATTAAAGAAACTTCTATAGCGCTTAATCTCATAAGATTGTAAAACATGGCTTCGCATATAAATTGAGTGAAAAGAAAAATAAGAAAGGGACTGTAAAATTCAAGAAATTAGAGATTCCGGTAGAATATAAGCGACGCGAGAACGAAAAGGAGGCCACTGAGAAAAGCCCAGATGCGTAAGACATCGGTGCGCGCGATAGTTACAACCGTCTAAATCCTTGAAAAGAGAAAAACTTTGAAGCCACCCCCTGACAACCCCCTTCTTTCCTTCTTAAGCCCACTTTTTCTTTCTGTACTTTTTTTCTCAACGTCCTCGTAGCACAGCGAGCTTTTCTTAAACTAGTTTCACTTGGTCGACGAAGAAAGAGGCAATGAACCACCCCTCCTCCCCCGCCCCATTATACCCCGACCAGAGACCTAACTGCTCCACCTTGTCAATCTGCACAACACTTTTAAGCCCTGGAATCCTGGGGAAATAATTAATTCTCGAATGAAAGACGGTTTGAAATAAAACAAATTGCCTTTTCATTCACGAACAGTTGCAAAAACTTTGAATTTTATTACGAAACGTTTTTTTTCAACCGGATCAGTATCCTGCAAACAAACAAAACAACAGTAGAGCTTTTCACTGATTTTTTTATGTTTGCATAGGTGCCGTGCATAAATTATGTAAAGTTTTTTCTGAAACTTTGAACTACGTTCCCTCTTTGTTAGGGTCTTTGAGTTTTAACCCACCCCCTCCCTATTTTATGTAGTTTTTGGGGATTAAATTCTCTTCGCGAATTTATTCAGGGGACATCCTCAAATAATGTAAAAAGTATTTTTATTTAAAAAAAAGAGTTGAATTGAACCAAAAAAGACGAATTTTCAACAAAATGCTTGAACCCTCTATCAAAATAGATTCATCTTCAACCAAACAGTTGCATTTTCAACCAAAAAAGATGAACTTTCTACTAAAACAGACGAACTTTCAAATCCAAAAGATGAATTATCAACCAAGAAAGATTTTTCAGCCAGTAAAGAAACAGAAATGTCATCCATAATGTTGAATTTTCAAGCCAAAAAGACGGGCTTTATTCAAAACAGTTGAATTTTCAACCAAATCGTAGAATTTAAAAAAAAATACATAAATTTTCAAACAAGAAAATTATTTTTCTACCAAGAAAGATGGACTGGCAACAAATTACATCAATTTTCAACCAAACGGGTGAATTTTTGAACTAAAAAAGATCAATTTTTGACGAAGAGTGGAATAGTTCAATTTTCATTTTAAAAAATCATTTTCAATGAGTCGAATTTTCTATGAAACAGTGGAATTTTCTACAAATTAGTTGAATTTTTTTACCAAATTGTTGAATATTCAAGTCAAAAAGACGAATTTTCTACAAGTCAATTGAATTCTCAACAAAAAATGTGATAGTTGATATTTCAACCAAGAAAGTATTTTCATTTCAAATCAAACACAGTTGAATCGAACTGAAAAAGACGAATTTCCAACAAAATAGTTGAATTATCAACCGAAACCGATTCACTCTCAACCAAACAGTTGCACTTTTAACAAAAAAATATGAAATTACTACAAAAAGAGATGGATTTTGAAATAAAAAAGACAAAAAACAAAGAAAAGGATTGCATCCAAACTGTGGAATTTTCAATCCAAAAATACGATTTTTTCACAAAACAGTTGAATTTTCAACCACATAGTAGAATTATCAACAAAATAAGTGCATTTATAATCAGATAGTTTAATTTTTTAATAAAATAAATTTTCAACCAAGAAGATTAATTTTATACCAAAAAAGATGAATTTTCAATAAGTTACAACAATTTTCAACCAAACAGTTGCAAATTAAAGCTAAAAAAGATCAGTTCTCAACAAAAGTGGATTAGTTAAATTTTCGTTCAAAAAAGTTATTAAAAAAAAAAACGAATTTTCTACCAAACACTTGAATTTGTACCAATTTATTGAAAACTGAAGCCAAAAAGACGAATTTTCAACAAAGTAGTTAAATTTTTATTGAAAACCAATCAATTGTTAACCCCCAAAAAAGTAAATTTTTTTGACAAAAGTCTTAAATCCTAAACTAAAACAGATTATTTTCCAACCAAGCAGATGCATTTTAAACAAACAAAAAAATTATTTTCAACAAAATACATATATTTTTAACCAAATAGTTGAATTTTCAATTAAAAAAGATAAATTTTCTACCCAAAATAAAATAGTTAAAGTTTTAGTGAAAAAATTGATTAATTTTTAATTAAAATGATGAATGTTCAAATTGAAAATTGAATTTTTAACAAAGTACATCGTTCAACTATCGACCAAATAGTTAAATTTTCTACCAAAATGTAGAATTTTTAAACCAAAAAGACGAATTTTCTACAAAGCAGTTGAAATTGTGACCAAAAAATATGAATTTTCAACAAGATAATTGAATTATTAATCCAAAAAGACAAATTTGTAACAAAAGAGTTAAATTTTTAACCAAAAAGGATGACATTTGAACAAAATGGTTGAATTTTCGACAAAATAAATAAATTTTCAACCAAAAAGAATGAATTCTTAACAAAAAATGTAATAGTAGACTTTTGAACTGAAAAGAATGAACTTCGAACAAAAAATAGTTGGATTTTCTTATTGGGATTTATTAATTCCGTCCGCACTTAAGTGGAGAACCGAGAAAAAGGGCAAAGACTGTGGAGCCTGCTATAAATAAATAGGAATTTTGATAATTTATAGAATAAAAAATAAAAGTATGTTTGTAAAACTGAATGCTAACTGTTATTAACACACTTTATTTTTTCTAAAACTAATTTCATTGAGGTTCCATGGCTATTTCATCAACAGAGTTCATATTTTATATGTATGTTTGTTGTCCAAGTTATTAAAATTTTAGTAAGATTTTGTGGGGTCAGATAAAATCTCACGGTTTCTTACATGGAGGGAGGAACGGTTGAAAATTTCAGAAAACCACCTTACGTAATTTTCGGATGATCCCTTATTTGTTTATTCATTCATCATCATTCCGTGAATTTATGATTAATACATTTAATAATAATACTAATACCACCCATAATACCATGTGAGAGCGCATGGAAAAATCGTTGACTCCCCCAATCGAAAAGACTTTACGTCATTTATGTATGGCTTCATATGAAACTATAGGCTCTAAAATAGTGTTTTGTGTCTCTGGTATAATACTCTGCACTATTCTGTTGAAATCACTTAAACCCAAAGGGACGAACACCAAGAATGTTTTCCTTGATTTTCTATCTGGGATGTCTTAAAAATATTTTTCGATAAAGAACAAAATTTTCGCCGGAGGTATTTAAAAATAAAATCCATTTCAATTAAAAAAAAATACCCAGTTTTACTGAAAAATGAAGCCAGATATCGAAGAAAGGTATGAAAGAGAAAATTGTTTCTTGAAAAAATTACCATAAAAAGACTCCCTTAATACACTGTGAAAACTAGAGACCTCCTTTTTTACGGCATCATTTTTTTCGTGTCTTGTTTTTGAATAGGACAACTTCATGCTGTTATTTTCAATATAAAACAAATTAATCTGGGTTTTCACCAGTGGTCTGATTTTAGTACAACTGGACTGTTTTTTCTGAGTCTTATTGTAATATCTGAAACTAGCCCTACATACAATACTTTGTTTTTACAGTGTAGTCTTTAATCTCGCTAGACTTTCATGAAAAACATTATTTTTTGATATTATGAGGTAAAAATTCGTTTATCATTTTTATTTGGATTGATTGAAGTTAATTTTTTATTTTGAAAATATTATCAACTTAGGGAGTGTTCACATATTATGTCACGCTGCAGGGTAGGGGGTGCTAGGTGGTGTCTAAAATTTCTTAAACATGTGTGACATTATATGTGACCGCTCCCTCATAATAAAATGTATTTTACTGTTAAAAAACCTGTGGGCATGTGTACATTCCTAGCTTTTCTAATTGACATAATTATATCGCGTACAAGAAAAAAGAAAAAAAGAAATTTATAAGGAAATCGAAAAATCAAGTTTTTCAAGAAAGCGAAGTGAGATTAAGAATGATTCGTAGCAATTTTTGCAAAGAACAATTTTGCTCTTTTAACTTTTTTCTATATCTGGCATCTTTTTCAAGAAAACTTGTATTTCGGTTTTTTTAAATTTAAGTGTACTGTTTCAAAAACGGCTCCGGCAAAGATTTTGTTTTTTATCAAAAAATGGTTGTAAGATATCCTAGATACAAAATCAAAGAAATATCTTTTTTTGTTCGCAACTTTGGACTAAGGGCATTTGACAGTCTGTCACGTGACCAATTACATGTTTTATATTATTAGAATTTATGAAATTTCATTATATAAACAAAATGAAAATTCAAACAGTCTAGACAAACGTACCCTTATATATTTCAAACCATTTCCCAAAAAATTAGCAGAATATATTCATTTTTCCAATTATAAAGCTGCCGAATATAATAGCATGTAATAATTGGTCACGAGACAGACTGTCACATGCCCTTAAAGTCATTTCAATGGAACTGTGTGTGAAGCATATTTTGAAGTTTGATTGATCGCGCAGACGAATAAAATTATGATTTTTATGCATGTCAGAACGAGAAAATTACGTCGGATATACAAACGTGTCATGGTTATGTTGAACTAAAAAGAGATACGTATCTAGTATTAGAGAAAAAATATATGAGATCTGGAATATATATTAGGGTGCCCCAGAAAAATGTGTGTTTTTGAATTTTGCAAACTTTAGCCCCTAAATTTCTTCATTTTCGTGAGAAGATACTACCATACATTTTCTTTTGTTCCTAAAAAATTATTTAAAGGTTTCGCTAAGCCGTTTTTGTGTCGAAAAATAAAATGACGATTATAAATTCTTTGGGAGTCAAAGTCTATACAAAAATTTAACTTTGAGCAACAAAATTTGTTATAGAAGACCATATTCTAAAAGTTCTTTTTTTAATTCACAAAAAAAATACAGGTTACTAATTTTGCCAAAATATTATTATATAAAATTGGTTTGCTATATATGTTAAAGTTTTTAATATTTTGAAGGATATTCCATTATGAATTATAACTAAAATAATTGACAAGTACGTGTTCTCTTTGGAAAATATATTTTTTTAATTTTAAAGAAAAATTGCTTTTTACTCATTTACAGATGGCTTTGATCAACAAAATAAAAAAATGTGTGTTAGTCCAATAAGATGTTCAAGTGTTGGCCAGGCAGGGTAATATAATTTGAAGATGGTGGTAAAAAATTATAGGTGTAAATTCCTGGTCCTGACCAGTATTAATTCTGACCAGTATTATACACCCATGATTTTTACCACCATCTTCAAAAATGTGTGTTAGTTTTTACATTTTCCAAATACCACCAATGAGTTATTTCTAAAAAATAAAACAAAATGGACTCATTTATTATTTTTGTGGGAAAAGATGTTGAATGGGTTCTTCATATCCACAATCCAACTTTAATAGTGTATTTTCAAACCTCTACCAGAATTTTAATATTGGCATGTAAATTTCTTTCAACTCCCATTTCACCTAGATGAAACGAAAAATATGAAAAACTCAAGCAGAGGTCGAGAACTCTTTTATTTGGAAAGCACTACACTCCGCTAATTTTTTTATTAAAGCAGAATATTGTTTACAATTCCATGAGAGATAGAAATTATAAAAGAAAGGTTAAAAACATTCGCAACAATTTGAGTAAACACTAGCTATTTTTATTCAGGTTCGCTGGGGTGCCTACCATAAACTAAGAAAGTTTTTAGTGAATTCGAAGTCGACTATTCTGGAATATTTTTTTACCTCTAAAAGTTCTCTAAAAATAAGCTGGAATATTCTCGAATGTTCTTAAATGTTTTAGAATATTCCACAAATTTGTTGAAAAATCTGGAATCTTGTGGAATATACTGGAATTTTCTAGAATGGGTTGAAATTATAATGAAAAAAATTTCTGGAAATTATTAGGGGTTTGCAAAATTGATGCAGATAGGTTCAGGTTTCGTGCGGGTCGGGTTTGCAGGTTGGCCTGCAGACCCGCATTGAACCCGCCAACACGCATTCAGCCCGCCAACCCGCAAAACCCACAAACGCACAATAAATCAACAATCAATTTAAAAAGCGGAAGAGTTTCGTAAATATAAGATTGACCAAACTAAAACTGAAAATTTTTGGAATATTTTCAAAATTTTAGAAAGTTATTAAAATTATACAAATTTATCAAAATTTTCAAAAATGGTGGAAATTGTTCAAAATGCGAGTTTGCGGGTTGCATGCGGGTTATTGGGCTAAATTCGGGTTGTCGGGTTGAATGCGGTTTGTCGGGTTGAATGTGGGTTGGCGGGCTTAATGCGGGTTGTCGGGTTGATTGCGGGTCTGTGTGCCAACCCGCAAACCCAACCCGGCGCGACCCGCACGGGTCGGGTTATTTTTTTTTTTGCACACCCTTAGAAATTATAAAACGTTCCGGATTTATTTACAATTTTCTGCGATGTTTTGGAACGTTCTAAAACTTTCCATTCTTAAATTTTCTGAAATTTTCTGAAACATTTTATTTGAAAATTCTAGAACTGGAACTTTAAATTCTGAAATGTTCATAAGAAGTGTAGGTATATTCTGGAAAACGTTTCAAGCTTAATTCAATTAGCAGGAAGACCATATTAGATCATTAATATTTTCCTACCATGAAAGTCTTATCGCAGGTGTTAATGGTAAGGAAGCTATGAAATCATATAGGAATGAGCTCAGCTGAAATTTCATCGGTCAGACTTTCCCATAAATCTAATCTTAAATCTTTTTATACCCATAGGGGGCATTTTAAAAGCCTATATAAAACGATCCGATTCAAAATTACGTGACTTCCCAGGGAAATAACACTTTCATTAAAATCCTGTTTTCTCTGATTTTGCTTTTAAGTAAACTCAAATTTTGTTACAAAAATAATTTATTATAAAGCACTTCCTAGATTTAGAAGTTCTCAATTATTATTAATGATAACAAAAATAGGACCATATTAAGAAAAAGTAACAAGTATAATTTAGTAACAAAATTAAGAATATTTACATTTTCAATCGTTGCAATTAAAAATTCTTGAATTTTGAAAATGTAGAATTAAAATTTATTCAGTTTTCGAGATTTATGTCTTAAAGTTATATAATATTGAAAGTTTTTTTTGAATAGTTCAATTTTGAATACTTGAAATTAAAATTGATTCAATTTTAGAGATTTGCAATTGAGCTATTCCATGTCATATCATCTGAAGAATTTCAGCTATTGTTAGTAATTTGGATGAAAATTCTAGTATCCTTTCTTTACGAAGTTGAAAGAAAAACCCTGAAATAATGTTTGAAAAAAATAAAAAAACTGAAGAGATACTCAAATTAGAAAATTGTGGTCCTATTTTTCTTAAACTTTCATAACTTTGGTGATTTTAATGATATTATGGTCTATTTTTTTAATTATTCGTAACTGGGCGCAGTTTAGAAAAGATATTTGTTGCACACAAAAGTTTCAAAAACTTCTTGGTTTTTTCAAAAACTAATTTTGAAACTGAATTTCTGAAAAATCCCACTTTTTATTTACTTCATTTTTTCATATGGATAGCTTACAATGTCCTCTGCAAGCCCTGTAAATATCAAAATGTGATCTCCCTTAGTTTTCGAGAATAACTTGAGAACTTACGCCGTGTACCCCCATGAAGTTGGCCCCCCGAAGTTCACATTTTTTTAATTTTATTTTTACATACGTTTGTACGTCGTTTGTACTGTTTGTACATTCAACATTTTCGTTTGTACCCTCTTGGTTACCAAATAAGGGGCAAAATTGATTTCGGGGGGCTAACTTCACGCATCCCCCCGAAATTAAAATTTTTCAAATTTTCTTTTTGCATACGTTTGTACGTCGTTTGTACTGTTTGTACATCCAACATTTTCGTTTGTACCCTCTTGGTTGCCCAGATATATATAAATCAAAATTTCGTGCCTGCCCCCCGAAATTTGAATTTTTCAAATTTTCTTTTCGCATACGTTTGTACGTCGTTTGTAATGTTTGTACCTCCAACATTTTCGTCTGTACCCTCTTGGCTGCCCAGATATAGACAAATCCAAATATCGTGTCTGCCCCCCGAAATTGGAATTTTTCAAATTTTCCTTTCGCATACGTTTGTACGTCGTTTGTACTGTTTGTACATCCATCATTTTCGTTTGTACCCTCTTGGTTGCCCAGATATATACAAATCAAAATTTCGTGCCTGCCCCCCGAAATTTGAATTTTTCAAATTTTCTTTTTGCATACGTTTCTACCTCGTTTGTACTGTTTGTACCTCCAACATTTTCGTTTGTACCCTCTTGGTTGCCCAGATATAGACAAATCAAAATTTCGTGTCTGCCCCCCGAAATTTGAATTTTTCAAATTTTCCTTTCGCATACGTTTGTACGTCGTTTGTACTGTTTGTACATCCAACATTTTCGTTTGTACCCTCTTGGTTGCCCAGATATAGACAAATCAAAATTTCGTGTCCGCCCCCGGAAATTGGAATGTTTCAAATTTTCCTTTCGCATACGTTTGTACGTCGTTTGTACTGTTTCTACCTCCAACATGTTCGTTTGTACCCTCTTGGTTGCGCAGATATAGACAAATCAAAATTTCGTGTCTGCCCCCCGAAATTTGAATTTTTCAAATTTTCTTTCTAGTTAATAACGGTCACAAATTGACCTTCAGAAAAATTCAAAGTATGCTTGCAACCGAATAATATATTTCTAAAATCCCAAAAATCCACCCCAAGCATTCATAACGAAACAGGTCCAGAGATTCTTTACGTAAAACAGGAAATAAATTTTTCAGTTGATAATATTCACCAACATGACCTTTAAAAAAGTCCAAAGTATGCTGGCAACCCAATATTAATATTAAAAAATCCTAAAATCCGCTCCTAGTATTCATAACAAAACAGGTTCCAGGATTCTGCACGTAAAACAGACAATCAATTTTTTAGCAGATAATGGTCCGAAAATTAACCTTCAGAAAAGTGAAAAATAAGCTTCTAATCCCATAATAATATTTAAAATTAACAAACATCCAACCCTAGTACTCCCAACGAAACTGGCCCAAAAGATTATCCAATTGAAAGTGGCCATAATTTTTTTAGCTGATAATATTCACAAAATTGACCTTCAGAAATGGCCAAACTATGCTTGTAATCTCGTAGTAATATTTAAAAAATTTTAAAATCCAGCCCTTGTATTCCTGAAGGAACAGCTCAAAAGATTCTCCAGGTAAAGCTGACAGTACATTTTTAAGCTGATAATATTCACAAAATTATTACATAATAATGTTAAAAAATCTCAAAAATCCGCCCCTAGTATTCTTAACGGAACAGGTCCGAAAATTCTTCACTTAAACAAGACAATCCATTTTTAGCTGATAATGGTGACAAAATTAACCTTTAGAAAAGTCCAAAATATGCTTCCAACCACACGATAATATTTAAAAATCCCAAAAATCTACCCCTAGTACTATTAACGGAAATAGGTCTGAAGATTCTCCATGTAAAATAGATAGAAAATTAGATGTACAAACAGTACAAACGACATACGAACGTATGCAACAAGAAAATTTAAAAAATGCAAATTTTGGGGGGTAGGCACGACATTTTGATTTGTCTCTTTCTGGGCAACCAAGAGGGTACAAACGGAAATATGAAATGTATAAACAGTACAAACGACGTACAAACGTATGCAAATAGAAAATTTGAAAAATTAAAATTTCGGGGGGCAGGCACGAAATTTTGATTTGTCTATATCTGAGCAACCAAGTGGGTACAAACGAAAATGTTGGAGGTAAAAACTGTACAAACGACGTACAAACGTATGCAAAAAGAAAATTTGAAAAATTC
>CAKNYM010053063.1:106036-121945 GCA_932195095.1 Andricus curvator | reverse complement strand
ATATATTCATTTCGTCTATTTGGAACATAGTTCTTGAAATATAAATGTAATAGTCGAATTTTTTCACAGAAATTATTTTAGTAAACAAAGATCAAAACGCATTCTGAAATAAAAGTCAGATTTTCAGTCAGAATAAATTGTTTGAATTATTATTATATTTTATTGTTTCAATCGTTAGAAATAGTATTGAGAACATAAAAACAATGAAATATTGTGAATGAACACACCTGAGATGAAAAATAAAGTAAATAAGGAAAGTTTTGATGAGAATGTGCCCGCTTATCGGGCCGATTTTTCACTGTTAATGTTATTTTTTACGAATAAAACAAAAACTACACATCCTATCAAAAAGTGACCCATAAGAAATGTGTAGATCTTTTTTGAATGCACAATATTAGTCCAGTCATGATTTGTCGTATCTTGCATAGTTTGACCGTGAAATTGATTTTTTTGATTTTTCATTATTTCTTGTGCAATAAAAATATGAATTTTCGATTTTTCAAGAAAATTCAAAAAGTCGTTATGATAATCTTGTAGGTAGTGCGAAAAGAAACACTTTTCCTATCTTGACTTTTTTTCGTATCGTGCGTTGTTTGGCCGAAAATGTTACTTTTCGCTTTTTTGGGGGGATTTTGAAAATGCTGTAACTCGGACAATTTTCTTTTTATCAAAAAAAGTCGTAAGGATAAATTGTTAAGATTTTCGAGCACTATAAGCGCCCGCACATATAATTTTGAAATTTGAAAAAAAGTGGTCTAAAAATTTTTGAAAATGCTCTAACTTTTTGAATTTTCATCCAAAATGGCTGGTTAACGAACTCGATTCCTCTTTTTGCCCCCTGTAACTGTGTGCCAAAGCACAATCTAATCCGATTAGTCTTTCAAAAGTTATCCGATATACAGACGACGACGACGACGACAACGACAACGACAGACAGACAGACACCGACGTAAAAACCATTTTTTCTGACTCAGGGGGCCTCAAAACGTCGACATTTGATGGAATGCGCGAAAGTCATTTTTCACATAAAACCAATACTTTCTCATTATGATGAGAATGTAAAAATGTAAATAATCACCAAAAATAAGAACTTAGGGACAATTTTATATTTATTTAAATGTATTCATTCATATTCTTAAAGATTACAGTTTGAACAAATTATTTTTTCAATCTAGAGCTTGAAAACTGAAGGAAAAAAATCATTTCAATCATTGGAGATAGGTAGCTCTGTCTTTTGTAGTTTTTTTCAATGTACCTCGGCACTGAGACATGTTTTCAAAACAGTCTTTTCGTGGTTCAATCCGCCTCCTCTGTATGCCATAGAGACTTTTTGTTTTTCTTTTAAATTCTTTCAGTTGATTTCCTTGAATTCACTTGAATTCGCTTGTAATTATCTGCATTTCCTAATTCAGTAGAATTCTCTTTAATTCCGTCTGATTTCCCTGAAATCCCTTTAATTCTTTCGAGTTCTCTTGAATCCGATTGAATTTGCTTGAATCCTCTTGAATTCTCTTAAAGTTACTAGAAATAACTCTTAATTCACTTTCCGAGCAATTTCCACGAGTTCAACTTTAAAAAAAGAGATGATTTATCTGATCGCATCTTGAGAACTGTCACTGCTGGAACTGTTAACCTTTTTTAGATTTTTTCTGAACTAAAAAATTATTTGATTATTAATTAAAAGGTAATATTTAGCTGGGAATATCTTTTTTTAACTTTTTAAAACCATTTTTGTATAGCTTTTTGACATTATTTTGAGAACCCTTCAAGTTATCCAGAATTTGGTGATCAGCCCCCCCCCCCCCGGGGGGGGGGGGGTGGGGGAAGAGAGAGTGGTTGTTTTTTCAAAGCGCTTATCATTATCCCGTGCCTCCGTGGCTCCACGCTTTGGAAATTAACATGGGAATTTGAATGGGAAAAGCTCGCTTTTCGGAAAAATGGAAAAAAGAATTACTTGTTATTAACTTTTTGTAAATTAAAGTTTTGTCCATTCTTGAAGAATATTCAAGGAATAATTTCCACTCAATACCCTTTTAATTTTGACTCCAACCTCTTCTATTATGTCCGGAAAATGGAATAAATTGCAAAATAGCAGTTTTATGTAAAAATCATGCTAAAAACTGTATTTTTGTTGAAGTAATGTTGAAGTTTAAACAATTTCCATTTGTTCAAACATTTTTTTTCGCCTGTAAATCATAGGAAAGGTGGAGAAAATCCTAGTTTTTTCTTAAATCTCTCACTCCAAGTCGCTTACTATTCAGTATTTTCTTACCACAGAACTTATACCCTATTTTTTATACAATAATCTTTTTCCCAATAATTTTTTTCAGTTAAGTTATGGGTAGTTATTTCTACATTCTCATCCTAATGAGAAGGTATTGGTTTTATGTAAAATTTGACGTGGTCGGTTTACATCAAATCTTCACGTTTTGAGACTCCCTGAGTCAGAAAAAACGATTTTTATGAATGTGCCTGTATGTATGTATGTCTGTCTGTCTATCCTGTAGGCACGATACTTTCAAAAGACTAATCAGATTGGATTGAGCTTTGGCACACGTTTCTAACGCATGAAAAGAAGGACGAGTTCATTAGCCAGCTATTTCGGATGAAAATTCAAAAAGTTGGATCATTTTCGAAAATTTTGAGACCATTTATTTTCAAGATATGATAAATTTTATGTACGATTGTTCGTAGAACTCGAAAATTCGATCAATTTATCCTCACAACTTTTTTCGATAAAAATAAAATTATCAGAGTTATAGCATTTTCAAAATCTAAAAAAACAAACGAAAATGAATATTTTAAGCCAAACAACGCACGATATGAAAAAAAGTATAGAGAAGGAAAACGTTGATTTTTGAAATTCCTACAAGATTATCATAACAAATGTTTGAATTTTCTTGAAAAATCGAAAATTAAAATTTGGACCCCATAAAACATAATGAAAAATTATATTTTGCGGTCAATCTATGCAAAATACGAAAAAAAATAAATTTGCGAAAATTATGCACCCAAAAAAGATCTGCAAATTCGTCATTGATTACTTTTCGATTTGACGCGTAGTTTTCGTTTTATTCGTAAAAAACTTTGAATATAAAACAATACAAATTTTTGGACAAACGACACAAGCTACAAAAAAAAATTAATAAACAAACGTTGTTCACCCAAAAAGAGCTAAAAATAAATTACCTATCATTTTTTGATCAGACGCGTAGTTTTTGTTTTATTTGTAAAAAATTACATTATAAATAAACAAATTAAATTTTCGGAGAAAAAAACACGAGGTACAATAAAATGTTTCAATAACAAAATTGTTTTTAAATTATATCTGAAAATTTTTTTTCAACTTTTTTTTCTCACGAGACACGTGATGATAATGTGCTCGTTAAAGCCGAACGAGCTTTAACAACAGAGAATTCACAATCACTAAATTTCAGTTGTCGATGGTTTGACCTTTAATTTTAAAAGTCTTATGCAAAAATGTAGGGGATGTACAATGACCGAGCGCGTAGCGCGAGGTAAATACATTATCGAGCGCGAAGCGCGAGATCTAACAGGTGCGCGCCCTAGGCGCGCTCAAACTAATCAATACTAATTGATAAGCGATATAGTGTAAGAGATTCGAAAAAATGAGCATTTTTTCCATCCCTCTTATGAAAAGGAGCAAGTGATTTTAATCAGCTAAATAATTTCAAACTGTTTTACACAAAAAATATCACTCTTAACATCCATAAACAGCGTCATTAATTCCTAAAAACGATAACTTTTCGCGATTTGCAGAAAAAAACTTGTTTAAACACGTTGAAATTGTTTAAATAATTATTAAAAATTTTACTCTTCACATTAATCTTACTTGCTTGGACCATTCTATTCGACATCCACCTTGAGTGCTATTCATAACTTTTCGAGAAAAAATAGTGGACTCAACAAATTTTTTTAATCAGGCTAGTATAATTTTAACTCTGACAAATATTGAATGATGGAACTATTTTTTATAGAGAAATTTCTTAACGGTTATTGTTTGTAATTTCCGTCTTTCCTCATGGAGCTGCAAACTGAAATGATCGAAATTGTTGAAAGTTTCGGTGCGATATCTTGGCGTTTTTATTCGATACTTGGTACGATTTGGTCTGCCGTAAAATGTAATTCACAGTAGGTAATGTGACTCCTCCTCTCTCCTCAGTAAATAGAAAATCTGATACGATTGGAGAGAAGATAACGTCCTCCTTCTGTCGATAAAAGAAAATCGGCTTCACGATAACAACTTTCCATGGACGGTAACACCTTCTGCAGTCATTTCCCTCGACTGGTTTCCATCCTATTTCGTATATCCCTACTCTACCCCAAGTTTTCTCGCTGACAAGCCTGTTTCCGTCCACCTGACTCACTTCCGAGGGATGCCTTTCGCTGTTTTCCATTTTTTTCCCATTTTTTCACTCGTTTTACAGCGTTCTCGAGCTTTTTTCGATATTAATCCCTTGGTACCTTGTCCTAATTGCTTCCTGCTGGTAATACTTCCATTTCCTCGCTTCTTCAACGAAATAACGTGTCTCCTTTTGCAAAGTATCTCGCGTCGCGTCGCCCTGCTTCCAAGTTCCCATCCCTGCAGCTGGTGCTTCGCCTTTGTTCTATTATTAGTCATAATTTATATTGCCTTGATTACAACGCCAAGTACCCACCTTTATGCTACAATCAATAGCATGTATTCAGAGAATTTATTACGTGCAAGCTTGTTATTGGCCATCTAATAGTCCTTAGAACGTGATAATATCGATGAAGAGGGACAATAAATACTTGAAATATTACTCATAATAATCTGCAACACCATGTGCAGCTAATATTTTTCGTTCGCAGTGTGAAGTTAGTTCGTGGGGATGATTTTATTTTTTACATTCTCATCCTAATGAGAAGGTATTGGTTTTATGTAAAATTTGACTTAGTCGGTTTTCATCAAACTTTGGCAAACTTTTTTAAGCCCTAAAATTAAAGGACATTTTCGTAAGCCCGCTTCTTTCATACAAATTAAAAAAGTTAGAGTTTTTTCAAAATTTTTGAAACTATTTTTTTGAAAACTTAAAAATTGTATGTACGGCTATTCATAGTACTCAAATATTCGAACAATTTATTATGAAAACTTTTTTCGATAAAAAGAAAATTATCAGAGTTATAGCGTTTTCAAAATTCAAAAAAACAAATGAAAATGAAAATTTTTAGCTAGTCAACGCACGATATGATAAAAGGCAAGAAAAACGTTGCTTTTTGAAAGCCCTACAAGATTATCATAACAAAAAAAAATGTAATATTTTTGTTAATATAACCAAAATTCTAAGTTGATAAAAAATTATTTTGTATAAAATATGATTTGATATTACTATTTCTTATCGCAAACTGTACACATAAAAATTGGCAATAATTTTTGCGCACTTGAAATTGCATTCAAATTACCGGAAGTTCTACTAGCGCCATCTGGTATTTTTACATTCTCATTCTAATGAGAAGGTATTGGTTTTATGTAAAATTTGACTTAGTCGGTTTTCATCAAATCTCCACGTTTTGAGATCCCCTGTGCTAGAAAAAACGATTTTTACCAAGGTGTCTGTCTGTTTGTAGTCTGTAGTCTGTCTGTAGTCCGTCTGTCTGTAGGCACGATAACTTTCGAAAAAATGATCAGATTTGATTGAGCTTTGGAACTTTTTTTCTAAGTCCTAAAAGAGAAGGACAAGTTCGATAGCCAGCTATTTTTGTTAAAAATTCAAAAACAGCATTTTCAAAAATTTTTAAATCATTTTTTTTAAATTCAAAAATTCTATGTACGGCAATTCGTAGTACTAAAAAATCTGAACAATTTATCCTCACAACTTTTTTCGATAAAAATAAAACTATCAGAGCCATAGCATTTTTAAAATCCAAAAAAACAAACGAAAATCAACATTTTAAGCCAAACAACGCACGATAGAAAAACAAGCCAAGAGAAGAAAAACGTTGCTTTTTGCAAGTCCTATAAAATTATCATAACAACTTTTTGAAGTTTCTTGAATAGTCAAAAATTCAAATTTTGACCCCATAAACATATAAAAAATAAAACAATAAAAAATTCCATTTTGCTTTCAGACTGTGCAGGATACGAAAAAAGATGACGAGACAAAAATTATCCATATAAGAAAGATCTACAAATTTGTTGTTGATTATTATTTTATAGGACGCGTAGTTTTTGTTTTAATCGTGAACAATGACATTACAAAATAAACAAAAAATCAAATTTTTACATTGTCATCCTAATGAGAAGGTATTCGTTTTATGTAAAAAAATTTAAATATAGTTTTCTATGAATAAAACAAACACTGTTTGACCAGAAACGGAATTTTCGATTTTTTGGTAGCATTTTCAGTAAGTTAAACCAAAACTGTTCCTTAAGCAATTAAGCGTTTTTCTTTGGACTTCAAAAAAGTGTGTGGGTATTGTAATGAGAATGTGCTCCTTAAGGCCGATAGAGCCTTAAGTAAATAAACATCCTTTTTAATCTTAAATAAAAACAAATTTAACAATCACTTAAAACGTAGAGGTTTTGTCAATTTTATAATATTTGCAAGTAATTTTCTTCTTTTTATCTAAGCCGAGCACGATATGTACAACAACCGCGCACGCTAGGCGTCCAATTTTGAGATTGGTTTTCTGTCAGAAAGTGACGGTTGATGTCATGTTGAGGTTTTAAAAATAATTAAAAAAATGTGTATGCACTTGATCAATTTTAATTATGCAAATCGACGTTTCCAAATGACAAGGTTCCATCTCGGAGAGACTAAATAAAAAGGTGCTAACTCGCGTGGCGAACTCTCGAAGCTTCATAATACTCGTAAAACTATGAAAAACATATGAAGTTACTGCGTCAGGTTGTTGTGCTATAAATGATTTTGTGACCTTTATTAATACAAAAAATAAGAGCATTGTAAATAGAACAAGAACTTTCCACATATAATATTCAATATCTGATCAATAAAAGATCAATATTTAGAATTATATATTAACACCAAATGCCTCTGCTTCGGAGAAATTGTAGATGTGTCAGTATGCTGAAATCTTATATTTTTAAATTTAATTTGTTCAAACTCGATTGATCAAAATTTCGTGAAGTTACAGAACGAAAATACTTTTTTGCTGAAATATAGATATCATAATCAAGTCGCCGCTAATACATTTGCATGCACTGATAGGTCCATAGGGGAACCTAAACTTAATATATCGAGAAAAGTCCACTAATTATAAATATCTAGGGTACTTTTTCAATAAGTTTGTTGATAAATGTTTAAACATTTGAAAAAATACATTATTCATGAAAAGAAAGATTCTGTCAAATATTTTTCAGAAGGTTTGAACCGAGACAAGATTTTTTTCTTTTTAGATTTTTCTTGTACAATTAACTATTTCAATAAAAGCCGAGATATCCATCTTCAAATATCTCAATTTTAGGGCAAATCTAATTTGTTCACAACACTATAACTTTAAAACAGTTAAGTGTCCAAAAAAAGTGTAAACAGAAGAAGTCTGTTCTTGGCCCAAAACTTCTAATAAATATTTTACAGAATATTTTTTTTCATAAATACTGTATTTTTCAACAACAACAAATTTGTTTAAACAATAAATGACCAACATTTCGAAAGAGCACCCTGGACATTCAGTTTTTGCGTAACTCTTACTCTTATCAAAATCTTTTAAAATTGTTTAAACTTTAATTCTTAAAAATTTTGAACAATATAATACTGAGTTATTTCACTTTAAGTTCTCTGAATGTAACACTTTTGACAGCAAATTAGAATTCAGCAATCCGAAAATCTCCCTAAGTCAGCATCTTCTCAAGAAAGCCCGATTATTATACATCTTTTGAATTTTAGGTTCGCCATTTTAGGTCAGCTAAAAGAATTAATTTATAAAATAAAAAATGACGTTTTATCGTTTTACACAACTTACAAATTTTCTCGACTGTCAATTTGAGGAAATTGATTTTTTTAGGAAAATAGTGAAGAATGAGCCTATTCAGAAAAAATTCCAAGAACGTACCTATTCAGAAATTAATTTTTGTTACTCAAGTTTAAGTTGGTAGCATTGGAAATATAAAAGAAAAATCATTTGAAAAATTGTTTTCTCTTCCTCCGTTAAGTCGCGCAAAATTAACTTAATAAATTTTTAGAGTATTGTCGTATTTTTCCATAAATTCAATATTGCAGTATTGCATTTTGCGCGACATAATGAAGGAAAATAAAATAATTTTCAAAATAATTAATACACATTTCTGTGTTAAGCCGATTACTTGGGACAAATAATTTTTGAAGAACAAGAAAAAATCTGCTTCAGCCTGATTTGAACCGGAAACGCCACTATCATTAACCAATTACGCCACACCGTGGCCTAAGCCGATCTTTTCTTGTTCTTTATGGGTACCTTTTGTATAGGGTAATACTTTACGCATTTCTCTATTTCTACGAATGCACAATTTCTCATCAACATCAATTCAATATAATTAATTTTTGGAAGATGTTATTAACATCTAAAGACGTTAACTTTCGAGGTTTACATCTTTAAATGGTAATGTTATATTCCAAAAATTAATTAGTTTAAATTCAAGTTGATCAAAAATGGGACATTTCACAAATATTTTTCTTTATTACGGCCAGCGCTGACAACTTAAATTCGAGTAACAAAAATTCATTTATGTATAGGTATGTACTTGCCACTTTTTCTCGCGCTTTTCCTGAATAAGCACCTTCTTTCTACTTTTCCTGAATGGGTACGATATTACGCTAACCCGAAGAAAGTATAATGAAAATGTTGGCATTTACCTGATATCAGGTAAGTTTTAACTTAGTCGAAAATTATATAGTTCCTCAAATTAAAATTTTATTTTTTCAACATTCTTAAACATCCTTTCTTCAAAAATCCTTCAAAACAATTTTATTGACGTGTTTCAAATTTTAAAGAGTTTAAATGTCTTCATAATTGTCTTTTTCTATTTATTTTTTCTGTCTTGAATATTTATTCGAAAAAATTGTAGAACATATCAAAAAAATTTCATCCAATTATGTTAACTAAAGCAAAAGTAGAGATATTTAGAAAAAAAATCCTTTTTTAATTTTTGAATGCTCACTTTAGACATATGGAATGAATTATCAAGTGTAAAAAATAAACAAGAAAATTTAGTTTCATACTGTTTCAGATTACATTTTCGATAATTTTAAAGAAATTAAAAAATATTCTACTTTCAACTTTAATCTCCTTCTTTTATTTTAATTAGATCTAAATAAAAGAATAGAGCTATTTATTTATTAGAACTGTACAATAGTTAAATTCTGATTGTTTTAGAATAAAAATTTTAATTGTTACTAAGTTATTGTACCCTTAGTGGTAAAATTGGATAAAGCTCCAGCATATAAAGAAAAATATAATATACATTAAATATATACATATATATCCTGTTTCGAATCCAGGCTTAGATAGATTTATTCTCGTTTTTCAAAATCTTGAACTTTAGGGGGAACAAATAAGAGCTTTATAGAATCTTTCAACCATGTTGGATTATATTAGTGTTTTCCATCGGAGATTGGTATTTTTAATGTTAAAAAGTTATATTTCGAACATTTCAAAGAATAAGATAAAAATTGTATGTACAACTTAAGGTTATGTTGGTGTTCCACGCCGGAAGTCGATATTTTAGATTAGATTTCAAAGAAAATTACAAATTTGTGTGCAAAACAACAATCTAAAGTTATGTTAAAGTTTTTCACCGGTAATCTGTTATTTAAAAAAAAAATCAGTTTCAAAGAATATTCAACTTATTTGAACAATAATAGGGTATGTTAGAGGTATATATATAGGGTATGTTTCTTTTCTATTATTTTAGATGATGTATGCTATTGAATACCAAAATATTGTAATAATATTAATTATGTACTTTTATCTCAAAAATGCGTAGCCCAAAAAATAATAATTATCGCTCGCTTAGCACGGATTGTTTTTTCTACTTAGTTTTTTACCAATTTTTTTACCAATATAATTGAAGTTTTTGGTTGTGATTTTTTATTTTATTTTATAACTCACTTTTGCATCCTTTTCGGACATTTGTATATAGAGAATCCAACCTTACTAAGTGTACCTGAATTCATCCTTCTACAGAAAATCGAAAAACTCTCACCCTTTAACTTAACTTCAAGTATCCAATTACCCCAAATACCCCAACTCCCAATAATCCTCCATGTAATATCTAACATTATACTTAATCCTGTGTAGGCACTAAATCAGTCGGCTTTTTATTAGAAACGCTCGCATTCGCCTGAACAGTTGGTCAGAGAAGTAGAAAACTGCTAAAAACCAAAACTCCTGGGCACATCCAGTTACCGACAGACGCGTTTGAAAGTAGACATTCGATAGCATCGAGTGCCCACATCTGTCCTCGGCGTCAAACCTCCCGCTCGAAAGCAGTTAAATCCAGCAAAAACACGACTAAGCATGAATCATAAACGGTCACCCATTCGAGTGCTAACCACGCGCATTCGTGCATAAAATTCGAGATCTCGAGAAGTTGAGAATCATCACTTAGCTACTGCCGTCGGTAGATTGTGGTTGTATTTTTTGAGGGAATTTAACAAAAATTGATCGAAAGAAAGAATAATGAAACCAAAAAATTGTAATTTATATGTTCGCTAACTGTTTGCAAAGTTTTAATCGACTTACATGACGTACAAATTATCTTAAGGTTTAACGTATTTTGAATAATTTTGTAAGCAAGTCACCAAATAACCGTTCATCAGGCATGGGGCCATAATTCGGAAATGCGCATTCATGAGTGCTCGCCAAAGGGCATATCAAAGTGATTCAACGAACTCTCATGGACGCAACATAGCGAACATCGAGTGACGCAAAATTACAGGATTGATCGTTGGTGACGTGGCAGCCAACCGCAGGAAATTCCCTGACAATGTAAAACGTCACATTTGACATCAGAACTATGTGTACGTCCCAGGGGTGGGTATAGAGTTTTTCAGATGAGAAGGAAGGGTTATGTGAGGGATCGATTAAAATTTTGAGGAGGGGTGATTTTATGTCTGTCTCTTTCCTATTATCATTGGTCGGTTTCAAACCTCCCCTAACATGATCTGCCACTGTTCATGCCCTAGACGAATATGAGTTGTAAATCTACAGTGACGCCGCTTTCCTCAATCAATTTCGAATTTTGACACTCGGTATGCTCGCAATATCGACTGAAGTCCAATAAAGTGATATAATCAATCATAACCAGTGTTCTTTCCAGCGGTTTTGATTTCGATATTTGACAATTGGAAAGTGACTAGTTTTTACAGTTTCGAGATTAATATTTGCTTAACCAAATCGCCGCCAAGTACAATAAGAAAATACCACAAATCTATTTTGTCGATAGAACCATGGAGACCGCCAATTATACATTTTATTTGCGGTTTATAGTTTGATTATAGATCGTTCATTACCTGAGTATTAATTTGCCAAATTAGTACGTTATTTCGCCGTTTTTAAGAAAATCGACTTTGAAATATTCGCCCCATGCCCTTATTCGCCCTCCGGCTGCACAGCCGGAGGGTTGCGGGTTCGATTCGCGCTACCTTTTTCACGGGAAACTGTGCTTTTTTTAACTTTATCATGTTTTTCGATAAAAAAAATACGATTTTTCATTTAATAGCCCTTGTTTTTACTTATAATTTTAAACATAATTGGTGAAATTTATGAACACTATTATTAACATTTATAAAAAATAACTTTTTTTGCAAAAATCATAATAAAATTGAAAAACTCAGTTATTCCGTAAAAAAGGGATTAAAAAGATTATCATTTGCATAGTTATTGAAGATTATTTATGTCAATTATATTTATAAACATTCTAATAAATAAAAAATGAATAAATGGAAATGTAGGCAACGAGAATTAAAGATGCAACTTTCTAGTTAAGAAGTTGAAGCGCTACTGCATGAGCTACCGGCCGTTCAGAAGTGTTTTTTGACAAACTGACTATATGGCCTGTGGCGAATATTTCGAAGTCGATTTTCTTGAAAATGGCAAAAAAAAACACATATTACTATTTTAACAAATTATTACTCAGGTAATGAACTTTCATTAAAGAAATTATGAACCAAAAATAAAATTCACGATTGGCGGTCTCCTCTTGTTAATGAAACTCTTATGGATCCCAAAAGAAAACCCCATAAGTGACAAATTTGAATTTTACGTAATACTGCGGACAATAAATACTAATGCAAATCCTGTTAAAAGACGCTTCCTATGTATGTTTTAGAGTGATTTTGTTGATCAATAGTATGTTAATAAAAAAAATCTGTGGTGCGTCATCCCGTATAAAATATCGATTTCTTTGTTTCAATAGTTAAGGGATGATTAAACTACCCTGAAAATAAATTATAATGCAAGTCCTCCTAAAGGACACTTCCTATATGTATGTTTTGAAGCGATATTGTAGGCCTGATCCTTGGTGATTTATTCCTTACGAAAAGTTAATTTCTCTGCTTCTCTAAATAAGGGATGATTAAACAACCCTTCACAAAAATTCAAAGATATCCTTGTCATATACACCTTCCCTATTTACTTTCAATTTGATTCCTATCCTCATAGATTAATCAGAAAACTTTTTGTGATTTTAGTCCTGAAGAAATGTCGATATTCCGGATTAAATGTTCAAGTGATGATAAAACAACCCTTGAAGTAAATGCACATATATAATATCCGTGCTATGCATGCTTCCTTCAATTATTTGAAAGTTGTTTCATACACTAACAGTTAAATAAAAAATCTCCAGTGACTTTAGTTACTAAGAAATGATGATTTCCATACTTGGATGTTTAAAGTATGAAAACACCCCCATAAGATGCTGTATACCCAAAAAACCGTTAATCTTTCTAGATCTTAGATATAAACCTTTTGTTTCGGTAAGACTGATAGTCAAAATGTGAAACTTTTAGCAAAATCTAACAAAGAGTTTCGGAGAAAAAAAAACTTTTCACTAAAATAAGCATTTTTCTATTAAAATAATGTAAAAATTGAAACTTTGACAATTTTTTGTTGAAAAACTGTCTATTTTTCTTACTTTTTTCTTTCGGATTATTGCTTTGCAAGTTCGAAAATACAAAAAAAAATTAGATTTAGAATTTTTCACAAAAAGCCATTTACTGTACATTTGGTGCGGGGTCCTTTGTACAATTTTATATCAACAATTCCCAATGAAATAACACATAAAATTAAACGATTAAATCAACTTACCTGTAAGTGAACTTCAATCGTAATTATACGACTGCCTCGTTCGAAGGGATTACACTTGTAGTTATCATCTCATGCCGCTCACGCCGCCACAGTTCAGAGCTAAAATAAATAATATCGAGGCCGTGCATTTCCCTTTGTCACGGACTTCACTATCTCATTAAGTTTAGAGATGCGTAGGAAAATTGTCCACCGAATTTTGTTTCCGTTCTTGGGAAGGAAAGGAAAAAATTGAAGAATGGGAGGGGTGTAGTCCCTTCGAACGAGGCAGTCGTATAATTACGATTGAACTTCACTTACAGGTAAGTTCATTTAATCGGTTAATTATACTTCCTATTTCGTTCTCGGGATTACACTTGTAGACTTTCAGAGCTGACAATTTTCTAAAGTTGATTTTATTTGATCAGAAATAAGTAACACGTATAAAACTAATCTAGGAACTCATAACTGAAGTGAAGAAGCTATCAGACTCGATAATGAAGCCATTATAAAATTTTGCAAAGGCAGATGATTTTTCTGACCATCCTGCAGAGTTTTGTATGACTCTCAAGTCTGGACCTTTCTTAAAAGCTAAAGAGATGGATGCGTGTCTAGTGATATGTGCCGTGAACTGCTTATCAACGCTGCATATGAATAAAACATTTTTAATCCATGGCTTAAATTTTGCGCACCTACTGCATTATGAGGCTTTTTTAAGCCAATAAAAAGCGTATTCGCGTTACCTCTCAGTGCACTTGTTCTTCCTAAATAATGTTTTAAGGTCGAAGCTGCACATAGTTCTGGTTTCACATGAAAGTAAGGTAGCACTAGACAAGGCTGATACGATCCAGCCCTAGACGTCTTTATGAGAGATTCGATCTTAATTTCTACTTCGGAAGCTGAGAATACAATTGTATCTAACGAAATGAGTAATGGGGCTTGAACTCAACGACCTGTACCTAAAGCTAGGAGTATTGCAAGTTTCTCAGTAAGTTTTAGCAGATTAAGTTTATCAAGCGAAAACCATTTCGAAATTTCGTCTGAAACTGCATACACATTACAGGTTCTAGCATACTTTGGTCCAGATGGTTTAAGTTTATAGATTCCCTAAAAAAATGTTCCATTACGCTATCAGAAATTCCATTGTTAGAAATAAGGGATATTGCAGACCTAGTCGTGTTTAAGGTACTATAAGAGGCTCCATTGTTGAATCACTCGGTAAGGAAGCTTAAAATCACATTTGTATCTTGATCGAAGACATTGAGATTCTTATCGCTACAATAGGTCCACCAATTCTTTAAGACACTATTGTATTGTTTTATGGTTGAATCTGTTAAAGAAGCCACCAAGACATCTATTGTTTCCACTGGACATTTTATCCTCGTATAACTTTCCCAGATAAGACTCCGGCAGCCAGGGTAAGTGAGGATGTCAGAGGGTGCAGTAGAGTTCTGCAATGTGACAACAAAAGAGTTGGACTAGGCTTAAATATGACGGGTTCAGAAACAAGCAACAAACGAAAAACTTGAAACCATAGCTGTGAGGTTCATAAAGGAATAACTACTACCCCATATGCCTTATCGGTTCCAATATTTTTCAAAGTTCTTAAAATCATTGAGAAAGGTGGAAAGGCAAAAAAGAATTTTTCACTCCAAGAAATGGTAAAAACGTCTATCGCTATAGCTTTTGAGCTTTTCACCCAAGAACAAAATAACTGGCACTTAGTGTTTGAATCAGAAGCAAATAGTTCTATCTCAGGTTTGGAGTAAACTTTTACAATCTTAGTAAAAGCGAAACTGGCTAACTCCCATTCGGTGTCTAGGTTTTTAATTCGAGACTGCCTATCTGCCTAAATATTTTCTTTCGAAGCAATATAAGAACCAAAAATCCATATATTTCTCTGTTCGCACCAGTTCCAGATCTCTTTGCTTAAACTATTGAGATGTGGAAATTGAATTCCGCCTATTTTATTAATATACGCGATTGCAGTAGTGTTGTCTATACGGATTAATATTTCAAATTCCCGAAAATTTTCTGAGAAATACTTTAAGATGCCCAAAATGCAGATAGAATTTCAAGATAATTAATATGCCGCAAACAGTCTTCTTCATTCCAGAAGCCGTGAAATGACTCATTGTCACACGAGGCTGCCCAGCCACTTTTAGACGCGTCTGAATAAATTTCCTTGACGAAGGAAAACTGTCTTATGGGGTTGAACGTTGTTGGTAAAATATTTTTCCACCAATCTAAGTCTGGGAGCACAGAAGGTGTTCGCGTCCCTTTTACGCTCGCACGTGTTGTGTGTGGGACCGTGGAGTTTGGTCTTTGCACTTTGGTGCACCCTGGATGGCGAGTTGAGTTTGGCGTCTAGAAGGAAGGGACGCATGCGTGGCCCTCCCTTAAGCAGTGGGGTAGGGGTGCTATACGATGGGAGAGAGACCCCATCGAATGAGTATCGATCGAAGATTCGAGGCCTGCAGACGTGAGACAGATCGAGATTGTGACTGCCTGTGGTGTGTGACAGGGGTGGATCCTCTGTATGTGACTGTGATGTGCTCTAATTGTTGACCCAGTGATATGCTCTGGATTTGTTGAGCAAGTGATAACCTTTAATTGTGGACCCAGTGATATGCTCTGGATTTGTTG
>CAKNYM010053063.1:61729-104373 GCA_932195095.1 Andricus curvator | reverse complement strand
CTTCAATTGCTTTGGTCATCATGGGTGCATCGAGTGCAATTGCAGGGGACGCTGTCGTGTGTGTCAGGGATGGCATCACGCGCTGGTTCATGTTGATTCGATGCGAGGGCGGAATTTCCCGCGATCTTCAAGCGTTTCTGGCAACAGGCCCGAGGTGGGCAACGATGCGACACCGCAGAAGGTAAACGCGCTAACCGCTAGCATCTCCAAATCGAAGCACACAGTTGTTCTCGCCACAGCTCAGGTCACTCTTCGAGGGCAGTGCGGTGGACATGCTTGCGTACGTGCGTTACTTGACCAAGGTTCGTAGACGACATCGGTCTCTGAGGCAATCGCGCAGCTACTCGGATTACCCAGACGTCCTAGTAATATTTCATTATTGAGAGTCGGAATGAGGTCTTCGGGAGAGCTCAGATCATGACATGACTTACTTTGCAGTCGATAATTAATCCAGATTTTCAAATAGAAACGGAAGCTCTCGTACTCCCGCGTGTTTCGTCACACTTATCGGAGCGTGCTTTCTTGGATATAGATCTAGATCAGTACGCGGGCATAGCTTTAGCTGATCCTCAATTTTACGTTAGAGATTCTGTAGATATAAGAATAGTTGCTGAAGTTTACGGGTAACTATTGCTGCCTGGTGTGCGCAAATTCCCCGGATGGATTCTATCGGGAGGAATAAAAGAGAGTCCGTCACGGCAAGCGGAGCATCCTCCTCGATCCTCGGTGCAAGTGCTGCATTGCGTTTCAGCATATGATCTGAATGACTTATTGCAACGGTTTTGGACTCTCGAGAAATTGCTGGACTGAAGTTCAGAAAAACCAATCGGAAAAAAAATACGAGCAAGCGTTCAAAGGAAAGAGAGGCACATACGCGCGGCTCTAATGTCGGTATGTGCTACGCCTCCTCTTGAAATCAGATCCACCGGCAATGGCCGTGGAGACCCGACGTATGTCGTTAGGCTCACTCTCGCATATGTATCGTCGGTTTACACGCGACACAAAACTCGCTGAAGACTTTCTGGAGGCGGTCTTGGTATTCCTGGCATGTTGAGGAGCTGGCGCGATGTTCACCTCCACAGTTCGCGCATTTGGTGTCAGCATATGTTTTTCACATTTTTTGGAAGTGTGGTCTCCTCCGCAGTTCACACAATTAAGTTTGTTGTTCCATGCCCAAACTGTTGGCAGTTGCAGCATTGCGTAACTATTTTTGGGTTTTGGTAGTCTTCCCATCTTATCCTAGTATAGCATATGATTTTAATATTTCGAATTTCTTGTAGTTTTTCTCCTTCCCTTTTAGATCCATAGTAAGCTATGTCAGGTGGATACGTTGGATATTGTTCAACCTTCATAGCTATTACCTTTTTGGTTCGTAGCCTAGTTCCTTTAGCTCATCGATGATTTTATCCATTTTGGCTTCTGGTACTCCTTTGAGCACTAGTTTCTTATCCCTTTCACTCTGAAGCGCGAAGGTGTGGAAAGGTATGCTTTTATCCAGAAGAAGTTTCTTGATTTGTTCACGTTCCTTCAGTCCGTTTGGAAAAACAGTGAGTTGAGTATTCGTTATTCTCATGATCACATGTTTTGTCATGGTTTTAAATTTGTTGTGAATCAGAAATCTGGTTTCGTCAGTAGCGTTTGGGTTGTTGAGAATGATCAATGGTGCCTTTTCTGTTTTCGGATTGGTAGTTGTTGACGTGGTGGGTGTTTTTACCTTGCGGTTCTTCCTCTGTTTCCGATGATTCCATTGCGCTTTGTGCATCAGTGTCTCACTCGCTATGATATTTTTTCTTTCTCCTTGTCATCTTGTATGGTTGTCTTCTATTTGTGGATTCAGCACGTGGGGCTTCATGTGTTTGATTGATTTTTGTTTGAGGCTGAGGCAAATGGACGGAACCAACGGAAAATTTTGCCGTCGGTCGGTTGATATTAGTCAGAGACGATTGCTACCCACCTTCGAAATGGCACCTAGGTTGGGTCATTGAAGTACTTTGCGAAGCAGACGGTCTCGTAAGAGTAGCTACGAAGAAGACTTCCACAACTACCCTTAGGCGTCATATTGCCCGTCTCTTCCCATTGTCAACAGCCGACCATCTTACGAAGACAACTGAAGGTGATATTGTTAGGCGTGAACAGAAGGTGACACTGTCATTTGATCGTTATAATTACCTTCGGACAAAGTAATTGCGAGAAATTTATCTTTTCCTAAGCTTTTCGTGTGAACCATACCATAGGCTACTCCCAGACTACTTGTCACTAATCGTCCTATTAATTCGGCGAATCCTCTGATGGTGCAGGCCTGTTTTTCCCGAATTTTTCGATCATAGAATATAAATCTTTGCGTTTTTCTGATGGAAGTTCTACCGATAAACATTTTAAATTTAATGTTAAACCTAAGTACGGACATATCTGTGAGGGATCTAAATGACTTTTATCATAGTTAATCAAAAAACCTAGTGATTTCTAAAAATTATGGTAGTTTATACATTTTGTAAACAACCGTCGAAAGAGTTTGCTAAAATTAAAAAATCATCTAGCTATGACACCGAAGATAGGTCTCTTTCTCTGAGATAACGGACCACCGGCTTCAAGATTTTAGTAAAGACAAACGGGCTGATATTCAGGCCAAATGGTAAACACGAATATTCGTATAACACCCCATCAAAGACGAACCTCAGAAACTTCGTGTAACATTTGGCGATTGGTACATGGAGGAAACCACCTTTTAGATCTAAGTGATACATAAAACTATCTTTTTCTATTAATTTAAAAGCCCTACGAAGGTCCTCGATTTTAAACTGAGGTACCTGAATGAATTTATTTACCATAATTACGTAATTGAGTGAAAGGAATCTTCAGGCCCTTTAGACAATTTAAAACAAATTTATCACTAGTGATTTCTTTCCACTTTACAAGAAACCTCTGCAGCCTGTCAGCCTTACGTACCTCTATCGTCTCTGTTGGTTGGTCTGCTTCGGATATTTGGTTGAATTTGTCGAAGCTTGCTGACGTTGCTGTGATGACGTCTGATACGAGGACGCTGTTCCCTTGTTGGTTCCCTTGAAACTAAAGGGTTTCGTTCAAAACGTAAACCTGATGTTTAAATTACTAGAAGATTTTGGTAATGAACTCTTTGGTCAAAAAGAAGGCTTCATGTGCTTGTTTCTCTTTTCAAGCGATTCAACTTCCTTAACTTTTTCAGTCAATTTATCTCCAAAAAGAAAGGCCTGATTATCTGACGACGAGTCCAACAATTCTTGGACTGATTTTGAATATCTTGGAGTAATAAAAGCTCTTCTCGCTTTTGAAACTGAGTGATGTAATTTGGTAATGAGTTTTCACGCATCTGCGAGCATTTCCAACTGATTCAAGGGATTAAGTTCCTCTTCTCCCAGTAAATTGGAAATAGCCGGACCTATAGCCAACAATGTAGAACCAGCTAAGCGTTGAATGTCTTGAAAATGTTCGTCTCGATTTTAGAAACGTCATTTATAGGAAGCTTTTCTTCCAGATTTAACTGAGGAGGTTCAAGTAAGCAGTCACCCTTCCTCGGATATCTTTTCAACAATTCCTCCCTGACTTTATCAGTGAGGCCAGTTGCAAGCCAATGTTTTCACCTTGAAACTAAATCTGGATGCAACTTAACCTCTTTTTGGTTGACTGTTGACCGATTTTCCCCAAGGATATCCAGCTTTTTAGAATCGGTGTTTTTCTCTTTTTTTCCGTAAGATTTTCCTTATGCATGGAGCCATCCGTCTTTGAGACCTCCTCGTTTCCGTTACCTAAAGGAATGAAAACCTGGAATAATCCTGTACTTGTGTACAGGCTCACCAGCCTAAGGGTCGGCTTTCTATCTTTTTAAGAATGAGTTGAGTCATCTCTTTTCATAATCTAAAAAGGATGTTCGATCTGGATTTCTCCTGTACTTATGACACAGGATCACCAGTCGAAGGGTCAGACTTCTCTCATCTTAAGAATGAGCTGTGCCGTCCATTTAGATTGTTTAAATTAACTTACCAGAGTGCTCTTTCGGAACAGGAGAGGCAGAACGGGACGTAGATCGAGTGTGCGAACCTGTGCGAGAATGAGAATCTCTATTCTCTTTTTTACATCTAGGACTTCTTGATCTTGATTTTGTTATAATTCTAGACCTTGAACCTCGGAAACTTTTTGATTTAGAGCTGGAAAAACTTCGAGAGGACCCTGAAGTTGAAGCAGGCGAAGATCTATCTCGACCATCACACTTCTTGATTTTGCGTTTTAAACTTTGGACTTCTTTTAATAAACGGTTCAAATCACTACTTTCCTTTGACCTGTATCTCGAATGACGATCTTTTCGGATTACCCATATTACTGAATGAAAAATGAGAAAGTTAAAAAAGAATTTTATTTGAGGTTGACGAAGCGAGCACAAAGAAACGAATGAGATAGTGAAGTCAGTGACGAAGGGAAATTCAGGGCCGATATTATTTATTTTAGCTCTGAATTGTGGCGGCGCGAGCGGCATGATATGACACTACAAGTGTTATCCCGAGAACGAGGCAGAAAGTATAATTATTCAGAAATATTACTAATATATTGTCAAAGAATAAAAAAATAATACAATCTCTACACCCAGAAAATAAAATGTACTCAAAATAATTTTCAATATAAATAACCATCTTGTCAGAACCATAACAAATAAATGTTAGTAATATAATTAGTAAACAATGAAGCGCAGTAAAAAAATTATTTGTACTATATTTTTCGACCATGTGGAAAAATTATGATATGCCAGAATAAGATGTATCTCTTTTCAATTTTGCTAGATAACAATTTTCATTCGCACATTGCATTTTAATTTCGAATATATGTAATGCAGTGGATAATGCAATAAATAATCATATATGCACATATATGCAATAATAATCATTCATTAAAAGCAAAAATAAATGCAAAATAATTTAATTTAATTTTAATTTATTAACACGCTTTAACTATTGATTAAATCAAATTATTTATTTCATATACACATTGGTATTTTTAATTAACGATGATATACTGCCGTGAGCTCTCTCCTTCATATGTTCTAATTTGAAATCTTTTTTATGTATTCCGTAAAACTGACTGAAAATGCTATAACTCTGATAATTTTCTTTTTATAAAAAAAAATCATTGAGTAAATTGTTTCACTTTTCGAGTACTATGAATAGCCCTACATAGAATTTTTAAATTTCGACAAAAATGGTCTTCAAAATTTTGAAAATGCTCTAAGTTTTTGAATGTTTATCCAAAATAGCTGGTTAACGAGCTCGTTCTTTCTTTTTAGGCCCGAAAAAGTGTGCCAAAGCACAATCCAATCTGATCAATCTTTCGAAAGTTATGGTGCCTACGACCTACTACTACAGACAGACAGACACCTTCGTAAAAATCATTTTTTCTGGCTCAGGGGCCTCAAAACGTTGAAATTTGATGAAAACCGACTATGTCAAATTTTACGTAAAACCAATACCTTCTCATTACGTTGAGAATGTAAAAATAAATATTAGGGTAGTCCAAAAAAGACCTAATTTTCTTTTCTCAATTGGCACCCCCACTATGTGTTTATATAAGAGTCAAAATGACCTCTGATTTTTGGCCAAATTAAACAAAAATGTTCCCCAAGTCAGCTTTTTAAACAAAATGTTCATTTTGTTCAACTAATCTCTGTTTATGTATGTTTAGGGTTTCCCCGAATCGGTCCTGAGTCCTCAGTAATGTATTTGAGTAAAAAAAGTACACTGTATGCCTGTCGTATACTGTACGAACGTTGAAGTGAAAATAAACAAACAGCGATTATTGAAATAAAATAAAGATTTTATTTTAAAATACCGACTTGAGGGACCTCTCAATATATATTTTTTTAATTCTGCGAAAAAATAAGGGGGCATTTTGACATCAAAGGAAACACTTTGTAGGTCGCCATTTGAGAAAAAAAAATAAAGACTTTTTTGGGCCACCCTGGTAGCATATATCTTCTATTTGATGATTAAATTCCAAAATCATTTCGAATATTAATCAGAATGAATGCCCTGCAAAATGTAAATGATTTGAATATTCAAAGCAGATTTTTTGTACTTTTGACTGTTCAGTTGCTGTATGCGCTAAAATTCATATGCAATATGCATATGCGTAGTAAGATTTTTTTAAATTATTCCGTAAGTAAATCACATATATATTTTTTTTTCAGATGAGCATCTTGTAAAAATGAAAACATTCATCCTCTTTGTGATTTTAATTGACTATATCAATGGTTCTCTACTCTGGAATCGACAATTTCAATAACATAGGACAACGGATTCGTATGCATCATCGAAATCTTCTACGAAAATTCTTGGCATATTAACCGGAATTTGTGAAGAAACAGAAGACACTATATCTTTAAATTTATCATATGCAGGATTACAAAAAATCAATGAAAAATTCATAAAGAATCCACACATAACCTGTTTAAATCTTTCAAACAATATCCTTTCTGTATCACCTGCGGCATTCGAATTACTTCCAAATTTGACCTACTTGAATCTGGCTAATAATATATTATCTTTATCTGAATTTCGCCTCAATGTCAAAAATTGTAAATTAAAAACACTTGTCCTTGACAATAATCATGTTGGAGGCGAGAATTCGGTCGCTGATTTCCCAGACACGTTTTCAAATATAGAGCATCTTTATCTTCGTCAAAATCGTTCACAAAGATTTTCCAACACTAATATATTTTTGAATCTACGACATTTATACTTATCAGACAATATTATTGTTTCTGTAGATGAAATCATTGGTGAAGCTCCGCGTTCAACATTAACTCATCTTTATTTAGAAAGAAATTCTATATGTCGTGTCAATGGAACAACTCTGTACAATTTAGAATATTTGGCATTAGATGGAAACCGAATTGAAAGTTTATGCAATCAGTATTGTCATAACTCATGGTTATCTTTGAAACGAATGACTAAATTAAAACATCTTTCTTTGTCAGGTAATCAGATAACTGAAATTGAATCAGATTGTTTTCTTGAAACAAGTAATTTGATTAGTCTAGATCTTTCTAATAATCAAATCGCAACGATTAGAAAAGATACATTTAAACCATTAACTATGCTTGAAGTCATATCCCTCAGTGGAAATCGTTTGATGACTTTTGCTGAGTTTTCTCCTTTAATGAATATTCAAAAGTTGACTTTAGAAAACAATAATCTTGACTGTTTTCAGAATTTCGAGCTTTAAAGTATTTGTCATTGAGTAATAATTACATATCAAATGTGGAAAAACATGCCTTCTTAAATCTAATCTCTTTGGAAGAACTTGATTTATCGAATAACCGAATTGAAAATCTTCCGGAAGAATGGATGATACCACAAAATAGAATCCGAATTTTGAACCTTAAAGACAACTATTTTACAGATTTCAAACACTTATCTCTCGAAAATGCAGAAACTTTGGAAAATATCTTTCTAGAAAGAAATGCAATCGAGGTTTTGAATGGGGCATTTTTTTCAAATCTTTCGGAATATGTGTCAATTCATCTCGCAGATCAATCTGAAAGGCGATTGTCTAATACTAAAAAACATGCATCAAGTTCTGAGAGTACTATACTTTCTCACGTATATACAACAACTACAAGAGCTACTACAGTCGATGAATTTGATGATTATTATGGTCGATCAAGTTATTTAAATTTCCGTTCTCGAAATTCATCAGACAACAAATAAGCACAGTGGTTTGGAAAATCTCTTTCCTAGAATGAATTAAATTCATATTTAAAAGATGGAATCAGTCTTATATCTTTCGAAATATGTGTCCATTGAGTTCTAAAATAATCGATAGAAAAAAGTATTACGATATGTATAGTTGTATTTTATTTCTAGTCGAAAATTATCTCGTGTTATTTTATTTTCAAATATTGTAGACAATACAAAATCTTAAGGTTACTATATACTGTGTTACCAGCTTAAAAGGAAATAAAACAAGATTTTTTTAATATCCTTACCAATTGTCAATGTATGTTGCTACATAACGAAAATTCTTCTCTATTTATAGAATTAAAAAAGAATGAAAAAAATAATATTTCTGACAAACTAAACATGTCAGAGAATCTATTATTTGAATTTTGTTGAAATATTATTTTTGGATAATCGGGGTTGTTACAAAAATTCCAATTTTGAAATTCCCTGACTTTTATGTAAGAAAGATTTTTACTACGAACAAGGAGTAAATTCACATATAATACAACATAGAATAATTTTCTAACAGACAAAAAACCCGAATTTTTAACAAAATACATGAATTTTCCACCAAATAATCAAGCTTCCCACTCAAAAAGGTAAATTTTCAGTTTGAACAATTAATTTTCGAGATAAATAAAGTAATTTAAAACGAAAGTATAATAGTTGATATTTTCATTAACAAATATCTCAATTTTCAATCAAATACAGTTCAATTCAACCGAAGTATACAAATTCTCAACAAAATATATCAATCCTCAACCGAAGCAGAATAATTTCCCAACAAAAAGACGAATTTTCAATTAAAAAGAAGTGAATTTTTTAGAAAAAATGGCACAATCACATTTCCAATTCAAAATTTAATTTTCCACCGAAACAAAACGAATTCTTAACAAAATTGTGGAATTTGCAACTGAAGAAGCAAATTTTTAACTAAAATGATGAATCTTTGACCGAAAAAAATGAATTTTTGACCAAATAGTTGAATTTCCAACTAAAAAAAAGAAATTTCAACTAACAAGATAACTTTTTTACCAAAAAAAGACGAATTCTCAACACATTACATTAATTTTCAACCAAATAGTTGAATTTTCTACCACATAGATTAAATTTTTATAAAAAAAACAAATTTTCAAGCAAATAAATAATTTTTCCAACCAAAAATATAAAATCAATTTTTAACTAAACAAATTTTCCAACGAAGGTGAAAACTTAGTCGAATTTTGAAATAAATAAAAATTTCAACCAAAAATGGAATTTGGTTAAAAAAATTAATCTTTTACCAAATAGTTGCATTTTAAATACAAAAATATGAAATTTCTACGATAAAAGATACTTTTCCAAACCAAAAATTTGAATTTCTAACCAAATAGTTGCATTTTTTAACAAAATAGTTGAATTTTCAACCCGAAAAGACGAATTTCCAACAAAGCTGTTTAATTTTTCACCAAAAAGAATGACTTTTCAACAAAATTGCCGAATTTGAAAGAAAATAATCAAATTAACTTCAATTTCAGTTTATCGTTAAGTCCCTGACTCTTTCAGGTTTTCCATGACATTTCCTGACTTTCCCTCACTTTCTAGAATTCCCTGACCTGTAGAAATCTTGATAATATAGCTTCCAGTGTTTAGAGAATATTTTCACATTTGTGGATCTAGAAAGAAAGGGCTTGAATATATTTTGTAGGAGGACATCAGCTTCGAAGGAGAGTTGAGCGGGGGCTGTTGCGATAGGCAATCAGGAGGACGAATGCTAGGAGCCAGGTTGCGGGTCGTTACCGTAGATAATTAATTCTAAGAGCCAGTATTAACGGAAGCGCCAGCTCTCGTCTAGAAGAGAAAGAGATGGATCGCCACGAGGGCAATTTTCGCTTTCGACGATTGCATCGGGGGAACGGAAGTACCTACCTTACACTGCCAGATCCTGCAGCAGTCACGCCCTTTTTACTGTTGCTCCTCGAGTCGAGTTAAATAGCTAACCGCCCCTTCGACATCTCTTGTCTACTTCTGTGACGTCATTCTCACCACTCGTTTTATACTCCTTGAGACGAGCAGACTAGAACGTCTCACTTCAAGCACTCACTTGGAAATTTTAAATTTAAGCCCCCTTGTTCATTTCCCAGCTATCGGAATAGTACATCCACTACCGGCGACGAGTATGAGCCTGCCTTCTTTTTGATGATAAGTTCTATTAATGCTGATTCTGTGTGAGCTTTCAATATTCTCTATAAAATGAGCCTATCAGATGAAGTAAATTTTATAAGAACATATTGCAAAAAAACGCTGCAATGTAGTTCAGGCGCGTTCATCATACGGGTAAAGCGCAACAGACACGATACTTTCGTGTCCAAGGGGATCAAAACTATTGACTTTAATGTAAACAAAATCGGCACAAATCTTCCTTTCAGTGCCTCCTAATATGATTCATAGTAAAACACTGCTGCGATGTACTATGGGTGTATTCCCTATGTGTCAATTATTTGTGCTTATTTCATGAGTACTTTGCTTCCTCATAGAGGAAATTTCTTCTTTAACGAAAGTAGAAAAATTGAGACTTTCACAAGATTTTTCAACCCTATATTTCTGTCTCACCGAAAATCTTATTTTTAGAAAATCAGAGAGCAAACAATGTAACCTTTCTTTAAAATTTCTGAGTCGCTATTGATTGATCAAGACTGATTATCGAAAGTTTGACAATAGGTCAATCCACGCATCTCGAAAAAGGGAACAATCACACCAAATACAGTACTGTTATATTCCCAATATATAAAAAATCCTCTTATAAACATGGTAAATAATATTGTCAAAAATTAATAAACGATATTGGTAGGTTATGGTAGGTCATAAAAGGTTCTTCAGTTGGGCAATCAGTGCATCTCGAAGATGCGTAAAAATATGTATATCATATACATTATACATTCTGGGTATAACATATCGGCTATTGCCAAAAATTCTATAACGAACATGGTTCGTTTCTCGAAGTCAGGAAGAACTATGTCAGGCCTCGAGTGAGCGACAGAAACGATTTCCGAGACTATAAAATTCCAGTATATTCGGCATTCCTCATTTTCGAAAATTCACTCTATTTCCTTAGGAACGTTTGGCGGAGCGATATCAGGGCTAATGCCGTAAGAGTGACAGAGATGGTAATAAATCACTCTTAGTGCCGCATTGTGCCTTCGGATGGACATAGTTCCCGCATGAGTTGGGCAACTAGATAGAATGTGTTCTAGGTGCTCGGGGTGTGCATGGCACGCTTGACAGCTATCATTGGGAATGGCTTGGCTCAAAATGTGGCGACGGAATACTAAAGTGGAAATGACACCGTTTTGAAACGCTAAAATGAAACCATCTGTGGCCGAATTCAATCCGGGGGATTTGAGGAGAACATAGTAATGTTAGATGCATTTTGCTCACCCCTGATACTGAAGTCAAGGCTAATTGTTTCAGCAACCTCCTCTGCTGCTTTTTACAGAAACGCTCCATTGCTCACTTTTTCGTGTTTCCTGATTATTTTAAGAAGAGGGTCTCGTCCACTTGCAACTACATGTGCTGCACCCAGAATGATCCTGTTGTAAAGACATTCGAGATTCAGTATTCCGGGATCATCTCGACTGCGTGAGATATTAAGTCGCGGAATGGACGACATAAGGTGCTAGCTCTTGTTCATGTGCTTAACCTTCCGTGACCCGATGTCAAGGGATTTTTGCTCGTGTTTCGCCCATGGAAACATTCTAAATGAATAGAGTACTACCGGGATGGCAAGCATGTTCGTTGCAGAAACTTTGTTCCACGCCAACAGTTTGAAGGACGAAATCTGTCAGGAAAGACATTTGTATCTGCATCAGAGAGCATTCTTTATAGATGTTAACGTCCTGAATGCGGCTCTGTAGCACGCCCAGATATGTATAGGAATAGATCCTTCCAGAGCCAATGTGTCATTTAGCACTTCTGTCGACGAGCTCATGGTTTTCGGAGCTGCCATTAAGTTGTACTCGGTTGAACTGAACCTTAGCGCATTTTTCTAACCCAAATTCCATTCCAATCTCCTGTGTGTACTGCTCGACAACCTTTAAAGCTTGACTGAGTTGCTCTGGATTTCTAGCATAAATCTTAAGACCATCCATGTAAAATACATGAATGAACTTATACTTTTAATATACAGGTCACGTTGTTAGTTGTCACACGATGTTCTCCAAATGAGATAGTAAATCTAGTTTTCCAAAGGGGCATCAATCTCTCTATGTATCTCACTATGTGTGGATGAACCTCCAAGCTTTCCAATAGACAGAAGATAAGTCTATGGAAAGTTGAATGAAAAGCTTTCCGGTAGTCAATCCAGCCCATCGATAGACAGCGCTGATCAGATGATGCATCTTTGCAGACACATCTACCGATTAGCATGTTCTCTCGACATCCTGATACGCTTTTCTTTGATGCACGTTGTTCGTACATCTCTCTTCACACAGGCCTAATTCTTCGAACAATCCTGCCGTTTAGAATAGCTATAAAAATCTTATACAGCGTATTCAAACAAGTTGTTGGCCTGTTGTTCTCAGGGTCGGCTAAGTCGCCTTTCTTCGGTAGTCCTAACACGTCCTAACACCAGCTACTGCGGAATAGGCGTCTCCGACTTTAAATCTAGTCCTGCAGCGGAGAAGTTATTCGTACCCCTCAGTGCTTTCTTCACCGCTTCGATAATGATTGATAGACATTCCTCCTCAGATGTTATGAGATTGTCGCAGAACTTCTTAGAGCGGATGATATTCTTAGTATTTCCCACCCATTCTTGTGTTGAGATCTTGTAAACCTCTCTCTAAGAGGTCTCTACCTTGTCGGGCTTGGGTAGATTTTTCACAGAAACAGGTAGATCGCTGAAGATACGCGATGGGCCAGCGAGAAACTGTTGATTTTCCCTCACCTGCCCTTTCCTCTTCTGTATTCTGCTCCTTGTATCAGATAACACAAGTCTTTTGTCGAAAATGTGTTGATTGATTGTCAGCAGCTTTGACTTGTTCAGTGTCATATGGTAGATACTTAGTTCGTGAGCGATCTTTCCGACCCTCTTTGTGAAGGGTCTACCACATCTTATATTCCAAGAGCCAGCGACACTTAGGCCGGACTGATTTCATCCCGGCTGGAAAAATTATAGAAAATAGCCCTGTTGATGTACAATATGAAAACGCGTTCCTGCTTGCTCAGATCGGTTGCGTTGGTTTATAAAAAAAATTTTAAGTTGTATTTTGAAAAAGATAATTGTGCTAATCGCGATCCGGATGATATTTCGCACACAGATGCTTAAAACATTACTCAATATGAATTCAAGTGCCTGCCACTCGAAATTGGTTGCGGAATATCGCCTGTCAATGCAAAACCGATGAAAAAAAGTGCATAACTCGCCTCATCGTAATCCGCACGAAAGAAATTTATAATTTAGTTTAAAGGACTAGAAATTCATTGACGAGTGCCTTCTTTTTCAAAGGCGTTGCAATAAGTGCCTGCCAGCTTCATGAAAGTCGCGCGCTCTGCGCCGTAGACAGTGAAGTGCGCTCATTCCGATCCGCACAAAAATTTAAAATAAACTGAAAACAAGAATTCTAAACGTGATTTCAGGTGCCTGCCTTCACAGATATGTCGTTTTATACCGCCTGCCAGCTCCCCAAGGCTACGCTACATCGCACGTCCCTGGTGACTTGCTATCCTTTCTTAAATTATTTTGTTGTTATTTCAAATGTATAACACGTTAGAATGGAAAACAGGGTATTTGCATAAAGAAATCAATCTATTTCTATATCATAATGTAGTATAGTTTCTTATTTGTACCAAAAAAAAGTAAAATACATTTATTCGCTTATGGGATCATCTTCGGATAGATCCTCGCTACTGACGCTATCACTCTCTCACTATCTCTCACTCTCGTCCTGTAGTAGCGATCGGTCTCATTTGCAGATTATGGAAGAACCATGTCATTGAACATTAACTGATGATTTTTGCGACACTTTGAAATGTACTCACACTCCTTTAATGTCAATAATGTGAAAAAATAGTATATTGTGCTACAAGTGCGGAAAGTAGGCAGTTCCACACGAGTGTGAAGTTTGCTGTACGAGCCAGAGGCGAGTCGAAGGGGAGTTGTAGGCGAGTCGTAGGCGAGTTGGAAGCGAGCCGAAGACAACCCGGAAACGACCCGAAGATGAGCCAATGGCAAGTACTGTAAACTTCACGAGTTGTAACTGTCTACTTTCAGCACCTGTTGCACACGATATTTTTTGTAACAAATGCAGGAAATTTTCCATTTGAGAAACAATAGGAATGCATTTTTTGGAAATTTATGGTAAAATTACCAAAAATTACCGAAAATTTCCGAAATTTTCGGTGAATTTGTATATAACCGAAAATTTCCAGAAATTCAAGGTATCCAAAGGTTCTTCGAAAAAATCCGAAAATTTCCGGAAAATGGAAAATTGCTAAATTTCCAAAATTTCCGGAAATTTATGAAAAGTTGCTAAATAATCGGAAATTTCAGGTATCCAAAGCTTTTTGGAAAGATTCCAAAAATTTCCAGAAATTTATGGAAAATTGCTAAATTTCCGGTAATTCATGGAAAATTGCTAAATTACCGGAAATTTCAGATAGCCAAAGCTTTTTGGAAGAAATTTAAAAATTTCCAAAATTTCCGGAAATTTATGGAAAATTGATAAATTACCGGAAATTTCAGGTATCCACAAATTTCTAAAATTTTCGGTAATTTATCGGTAATTGATGGTAATTTATCGGTCATTTATGGTAACTTATCACTTCGAGTTTGTCCAATCACTATTCACTACTCACAATCAGTCTCTCAAGCGTCTAATCTTAATGAAGTGAGGTTATTATTCCGACAGTCCTGGAAAGTAAATCTGAATGGAAATGCGCAAGCGCAACAGCAAGAAAAATTAATCTGGCTGGAACTGCGCAAGCGCAGCAGCTAGAAAAAGTAATCTTGCTCAAAGAGCGCAAGCGCAGCAGCTAGAAAAACTCTTTTTATAACTGCTTTTTACCACGGCTTTGGAATTGGTCACTTCCCGCACGCAATACATGCCTCGAAAAGCGAACATTTCGTGCATGTGTTACAAAAATCACATTTTCGTCTTGCGCTACACAGAACACGCAGAATTTCTTCTTCTTCACTTCACTGTCTACGGCGCAGAGGGCGAGAGCGCGCGACTTTCAAGAAGTAGACAGGCACTTATTGCAACGCCTTTGACGAGGCAGGCAGTCGTCAATGAATTTCTAGTGCTTTAAACTAAATTATAAACTTCTTCCGTGCGGATTACAATGAGGCGAGTTATGCACTTTTTTTCGCCGGTTTTTGATTGACAGGCGATATTTCGCAATCGATTTCGAGTGGCAGGGTCACGAATCCATATTGAGTAATGGTTTTAGAATCTGTGTGCGAAATTTCATCTGGATAGCGATGAGCACAGTTATGTTTTTCAAAATACAACTCAAACATTTTTTATAAACAAACGCAACCGATCTGAGCAGGCAGGCACGCGACTTCATATTGTACATCAACAGGGCTATTTTCTGTATTTTTTTCAGCTTGGATGAAATCATTCCGATCTAAGTTTCGCTGGCTCTCGGCCTATTATGTTGTCAATTCCACACTGAACACGGGACGCATTCTGTCTTGCCTATACAATCTTCTTGTTCAGTTGATGCAAGCATATTTTGGTCTTTTAATCCATCTTCGGTTTTAACCTTCGATTTGAATCAGCCAAAGCTCTCGCCGCACTATGAACTGAACAATTGATGGTCCAGAGGTCGGTCTCCACTGAGATATTCTCACAAAGGGAGGCATCTACTTCAGCCAGATCTTGGGGCTTAGGAGGAACCCAAATGTTAATATTCCTCCTTGTCGTTAAATTGCTACCATATTTCAGGAGGTGCCTGCTTTCCGCGTTAGTCTTAATGTCGCTTCTTCTGATTCGTCTCCGGCTTGTTTATGCAGCGGTTGGGGAGCGCTCTGCGTTCATATCCAGTTTGCGAGAGTTAGGCAACTTGAATTCGGAAAGACTGTTGTGAAACGTGCTGAAGCTCTGGGTGTTTCTGGCACTGCAGAGTGTTCATACGTGCTATAAATCCTCCCCGAACTATAATAATGCTGGCATCGTAGCAGTTCAACAAGTCATCCCTGAGTCGAAGAGCAAGGCTTTTGGTCCAGGAGAAACGTCATCATTCAGGTTTCTCTCAAGCCCAATGATCTGATTCAACTGGATGACTCAGCACAAAGATAGGCCAGGCAAGACAGTACGCGTTCCGCATTCAGTGTGTGATTGACTATCATAATATATGGCAGGAAGTTCACTGGCAGGGTTCGCAATTTCGCACGCGAACTACGGATCTGTCATTACATACTCAACAAGTCAAAGCTGCTGACCATTCGGCAGTACATTATTGGCAGCATACGGGTACCATCTGACGCTAGGAGAAGTCAAGAGTGGAGGGAGAGGTAAGTTAGAGGAAAGAGAAGAAATCAACAGTTTTTATCTGACCTATCTCGAACAGGTCCTCGAAAAGAGAATGCACGGCTTTTTCCACAGAAATGTGAAGAATCAGTCGATATCGTGTATGCTAACGTTTGCTTTCTTCAAATCACCCGGGTTAGAGTCGGGCACGGAGGGTTTCATTTTAGCGTATAAAGACGGTGTCATTTCTACTTTAGCATACCGTCGCCAAATTTTGAGCTAAGACATTCCCGATGATAGCTGCAGAGCGTGTCATGCACACCCAGAGTACTTAGGACACATACTATCTGGTTATTCATCCGAAGGCACAATGCGGCACTAAGCAGCACTTTAGTGCCATATATGTCACTCTTACGGCATTAGCCCTGATACTGCTCGGCCAAACGCTCCTAGGGAAATAGAGTCAATTGTCAAAAATGAGAAGTGCCGAATATACTGGAACTTCATATTCTCGAAAATTGTCTCTATCGCACATTCGAGACCTGATACATTTCTCCCTCACGTCGAGAAACGAACCACGTTCGTTATCTAATTTTCGGCACCAGCCGACAATAACATCACAGACAAGGAGAATGGAAAGAAAGAGAAGTATAAAGACCTTATAAGGGAGTTGCGACGGTTATACCCAGAACAGTTTGGTAAGGTAGTCCGTAGGGGGCATGAAAAATTTGCCGGATCGTCGTATTGAGTCCTTCACAGATTGTAACCACCTATCTCACGGTCGTGAGACGTGGTGGTATTTTCTGGAATGGTACCCGCTCCTGATATAATCCCGCGGTTGTCCTTATGTCAAAATTTCAAATATATATAAGTGATAGATACTGAATGTTATGTTTATTTAAGTTTTGATGTTTAGTGAATATGAAAAAATTTTATTTTGAATTTCAATATCTTTAATTGCAAAACAGGGCTCTTGCCTATTTTAAGGGCCTCGAAACGTACACATTTGGGTATTTCAAGGCTTAAGTGGCACCCACCTATGCCGCGAGTCGTGGGGTGATTTTGTCAAGCGACTTTCATTGGCTGCCACGGCCTTGTATCGATTGACACGCTGTAAGCATGTGTGCGTCCTTGCATTTGCGCATTGAGTATTTAAGCATGACGTCACGGTCATGATAGGATAGGTGGAAATGTCAGAAAGGTTAGCATAGTTGGTACATCTTGACATAGGAATGCATATATTCCTTTTTGGAGAGAATATTTTAAACGTAAGAGTAAGTTATAAATGTCTGAATAGTAGTAGTAGTAGTAGTACTATACCATTAAGCCATTCCCCTTTCACGGTAGGCGTGACACTGCCCGATTCGAGTAGTGTTTCTAGGTGGATAGTTTCTTGTAGTAAATAACTAATACAATTGTGGGCTCACCACACCCACGATGTGCCAACAGCACGCAGTATTCTCGAATGGTCACCCATCCAAGTACTAACCGCGCCCAACGCTGCTTAACTTCAGTGATCTGACGAGAACTGGTTTTTTTTCAGTGTGGTATGGCCGTTGGCCATAGTAATAGTAATATTTTTCAAGTGTATAATGCATTTGCGCAATTATGTTTCATCCTTTTATCGGTTGAAGACCTTTCAGTTTCAAGAAATACAATGAACTTTCCAAAATTTGAGGTTAAAGTACCCGATTCTGATCAAATTGATCTGCTACACTAACCTTAAATTTTGGATAGTTTATTTTATTGCGTAACATTGAAAGGTCGTCAATCGACAACAGAATGGGACATGACTGAGGAAATACATTCTACTTTTTGATAAATATTACTGTTCGCACATTTATGACTCACTTTTAGGTTTAGAATATTTTCTCCAAAAACTGGTATGCATCCCCATGACATCATGCTAAAATAGTCAATTCAAACAAACGAGGGCCTTCCGCTGTTCGGGCCTCTTTTTAATTGGCCAGCCACTGACGCGGGCCAGACCGTACAGGGACCGTGGTGGGAGGTGACGGACTCCGGAATTTGAAATATCTCAGCATGTGGGACTTGAAACAGGTAAGCCTTCTAATAAGAGCGTCTTGAAATAAGCAAGAGTTCACTTTTATGTTACAAATAATTCCCGGCTAATTAGTTCTTTAGGTTCTTTTTTATTTGTATGCTGATGACGTATTACATGCCTTAAACACATTTTAGGACACGCAAAGGGCTTTGCGTATCCTTTTATGTTGTATTTTACAAATTTTTCGACTTTCCTCATTTATGGCAGAATTGGTATCCTTTCAATTTTCAGCTTTCTCGAAAATGTATGATTAACTTGATTCTTAGAGAGAAATCAATACCTATAGAGACTATCAAATTATGTTAATAAAAAATTTTAACGTCGTAGGTAATTTTAATGCTTTTGAAGGTATACTTCTATGAATATTAAAACTATAGTATTCCATAATCCTTATAGTGAAGAAAAGTTAAAAAATAGCTTTAGTTCTTCAAAAATTATTTTTTGGGTTTTGCAGTCTAGGAAAAAAATGTGTACTCTACGCCCTCATATTGTACCTCAAGTGAAGGGTGGCACTTCAAGAGATAGCTGCGCGTTTTTACCACTTTGGATGATAAATAAAAATCGATTTTGCAATTTTATTAAGGATTGAGAATTTCATTGCTAGATCATTAGTTGCAGAATGAAGGAGAAAAAAGTTTGCTTGAAAAAAGTCAGCCATTTCTACGAAAATGGAGAAAGACATTTTTTTTCGCTTGAGGCACGACGTCAGTTTCTGATATGGACAGAGATAAAAGATGCAATAACAGATAACTATTATCAATTTAATCACAAAATAAGAACTTCATTTCTATATTATAGATTGCTAAATGTGAAGGAGAAAAGCGATTTGAAAAAGTTATCCGGATCTGAAAAAAATGAGTTGACAATTTCTTTCTGATCATAAAAACGAGTTATAAAAAAAACGAAATGTCTCGTCGTCCCGAAATTCGGGATGAGTAGTCCAATATTTTCCACATGCTTGGCTAGTCGTCCTGAATTTTCGCGACGACTCGTCCATCCTCTTTTCCAAGTCCCCCAATTTTTCGGGTCGACTAGACGCAGCCATAAAAAAACCTTTGCTGAGGAAGTGTATTTAAATTATTTAGAATTTTCTAACTAACAATTTCATTGTCGACAAAATGTGCACTAGTATCTTTTGCCTTGCCACAAAATAAATGTTCAAAAATAGTGAACAATAGTGACACGTCTGGTAATAAAAATTGCTTTGAAAAAAAAAATAAAAATAATGCCAAATAAGAGTTCATTAAGGAAAGAGGGAGGAGGATAGAAGCGAGGAAGGTGATGGGAGTAGGGGCAAGAACAATAGTAAATATTTAAAATCGAAAATAAATATTGTGCTAAAAATAATTTACACAGGGATAGGTGGAGGAGATAGGAGGACGGGTCAGGTAGAGGGACGGTACAAGATAGAGAGGGGATGGGGTGAAAGTGAAAAAAGAATAGAATGTATAAGATAGAAGAGAGGGGGAGAAGGACGAAGAGTTAAGGGTTGAGGGTTGAGGAATTTAAGGGCACATGGGTGTAAGCATAATGAGGTAAGCAGAAGGGAAAGAATGATGGAGCGTATGATATGGAAGATGAGGGGGCAAGGGAGAAATGCGATGCAGGGGTCCTAGGGTCATATGGGAGACGATGACGTAAGAGAGGTATTGAAAATGTATTTGGGTAAAGAGGGGCAGAAGAGTAAGAGAAGAGAGCGAATGGTAAGATAGGGTACGTATGAAAATGGATGCGATACAACGGAGCTTGCGGAGGGAAAGGGGAAAGAGAGTTACAACTAAATGTATTTTAAACTTTAAAATGAAATCAAAAAAGTTACATAGGAAGCGTATAGGGAAAGTTAATAGGGTGAGGCGTTAGAGGGAGATAAGATTCATGGGAGTGATCGGAGGGGGGAGGTAAAAGTGATAAAAATATAAAGTTTGATCAGTGGTGAAGGTGGGGTAGTGGTGTTGGATGACAGGACGTAAGGGGCAGGTTATATTATTGAGTGGTAAAGGGAAAGTATCAGTGATGATATAGAGGTTATGGGGTGAAAGCAAACTGAACGGGGTAAGAGGAGTATTTTACAAAATCTTATATGCCAACTATTCTGCGAACAGTATGACGTCTAATTGCTGCACGAACTTCCTTAACTACTCTTTAATTAATAAGTAGTGCTTTAAAGTATATGAAAAGGTTTGAAATTGTTACTTTTATTGTTAATGTTTTTTCAGACTTTTAAAGGCTTTGGGGGAAGAAGGATGACTGTGTAATTTAGATACCTTTAAAGAAATATTTTCTGATCAGGATGGGAAGTAGGTGTGAAAGGCGAGCTTGATTTGTAGGAGCACGTGAACATTTTTTATCCCCTATGGCGAGCATTTGTCGCATCAGCAAATCTAACCGGGCAAGTCGCCGTCTCTCGAATTCCCAGAATATCCCGTGGGAAACAGGGGGTCAGCACAGCAAGAGATAGGAGTCCAACGGGGCCAGTAACCACTAAACTAGGCGTCTAATAGTTTCTCTCGCAACGCCGAGGGGGACAATCGCTCGTGGGTTGGCGCTCAGTATGATTCCGTGAGGACTAATTTACCGAGAAAAAAATGGCGCAGCAGTATGGTACTGTTATTTTGGCCTGGAGTGAGAATCTGTACAATTCTCGTTAACCTAAGAAGAGAAGATCTCTAATTAATGTTCAAAGTATTTAGGAAAGATGCTTCAGGGGCCATCCATAAACTACGCTATCAATTCGAAGAGGGGGGGGGGGTCACGCCAAAAACTACGGTTAGTAACAGGGGAATGGGGCAGGAGAGTCAGTGGAAGTAACTTCACGAAGTTGAATAACGTTTAGTACGTTTCTTAATAATAAATGTTAACAACGTTTGAGAATTTTGCGATAGATTGCCCTGAAACATACAATAGTAACGTAATGGGTTTGAGAATCATTTTTATATTTCAGATATTTGTTATTGTTGAAAAATCAACTATTTTGTTGGAAATTCATGTATTTTGTTGAAAATTCGTCTTTTTGGTAGAAAATTTATTTTATTCGTAAAAAATCATATGTTCAGTTAAAAATTCAACTCTTTGGTTGAATATTGAACTCTTTTTGTGAAAATTCTTGGTGTAAAAGTTCATCGTTTTAGTTGAAACTTCATCTTTCTGGTTGAAAATTGAACGACTTCGTTGAAAATTCGTCTATTTTCTATTCAAAATTAACTCTTCTTTATTCATAATGTGTCATCTAAGGGTTTACATGACATCTGTTGCTTATCGTATATCTTAATCTGCTCATGCTATTACATAACCATTAATTACAAATCTTTATCCGCATCTTAATCTACTTATACTATTACATAACCATTAATTACAAATCTTTACCTTCTAATCTAAGCGATTTCCGTGGAATGAAAACTTCACTTCCTTTTTCTTACACTTCTCTTCCACTACAATTTTGCCATTTTTTCATATCAATTCTTTCATTCTTTCTTATTCGTTCCTCCAGTCACCTCCAACCCCTTCCTCCACTCCTTACCCAATCCATTTACACCTAGAATCTTGATCACGTTCTCTTGCCAGCTTCCTTTATCTTGCATTCCTCTCCTATATCCTTCCCGTACATGCTCCCATGTTTCCTCTTTCGATTCACAGATTCCGTACTTTCTGCGCTACCCCCCCCCCCCCCCCCTCCGCCCCTTCCCATAACTCGTTTCCTAATCTAAATCTTCCTATTCTCATCCATGTTCTCTCTTGCTTTTAATTTCACGAACATTGCTATCATTGCCCGTTTCTCCTGTTTACTCCTTTTATTCAGAAAATAATGTAGAACACATATGTTGCCCATAACCTCGATTCCTCCCCTGAACCCTGCCTGATTATGTGACTCTATCTGTTTTTCCCAGCTTCTTTCTTCAACCTCTTTGATAAAAGAGCTACATGTACTTTATACAACGTTAGCATTAGCTCCACTCCCTACTACTTCTTTCCATAACTCTAACCACCTCTCTCCTCTCCATACTCTATTACACATAACCCATGCCCATTCCTTAGGTGCTGTCCCCCTTATCTTTCAGACTTCTTTTGGAATCTCATATATACAAAGTGCCTTTCCATTTTGCCATATTCCTCACACCTTGACTACTTCTTCCATTGTTATGTCTTCTTCTTTATCTCTTTCTCTGCCATATTTTTCTCCTTTCCTAACTTTCCTCCCAACCTCTCCTAGCAACTCCATAGAATTTTTTTTTTTCATTCTACCATCTCAATATTCTGGTTTACTCTTTTCGTTATTTTTTCTCTCTTGCTTAACTACCTTTTAAAAATCTTCTTCCATCCTAGCCTTTTCCGCCTCTTCTTCAACCCTTTTATTATCCTCCTCTTTCTTCTTGATTATACAACTCAGTATACTCCTTTTTCTCACCTATATTCTGCACCACTACTTTTCACTTTTCTCCATTTTCTTAATTCCTTTCTCGCTTTCTTCTTCATCTCTTTATATTCCTCATCCCATTCACTTCTACCCACTCCTTCACTAGCTTCTTTTCTGTTTGTGCACTCTAATACTTTTTTTACTTCTTCCATTATTATTTAGATCTCCTTGTTTAAATTTCCCTCTCCTGTTTTGATATACATGATCCCCTATAATCCCTTACCTCTAGTTTATTGACTTTTTCTCTTACCTCGTCGTCCACTATTACATAATCAATTGCGATTTCCTTTTCTCCTTTTGAACGTGTATATTCCCCTCCCTCACCACCTACATATTTCTGCTTAAGATAAACCATCCCCATTTAGTACCTTGTCTTTGGATTTTCTTCCTCGCTCTCCTCCCTATTCCTTTCCTTCTCTATCACATGTCCTTGCATCAGTTCTTTCATCTCCTCTGATTTCCCTTGCATATCACCGTTCACATACACCCCCACTATATTCCACTTCTCTCTTCCCATATTCACCTCTTCTACTGATAATCCTTCTTTCTGTTCTTTCGTCTGTTTCTTATCCTCCCCTGTTATACACTCGTTCCTTACTCCCATCACCACCCCTCCCATTGCTCTGCCTTTTTTAGTCTTCCTCTTTGCATTTTTAACTTGTCCTTTGTAACCTCTTGGTAACCTTGCCCTTACTGTTCCACATCCCTTTTCATCTGGCCACGCTTCCGTCATTACTACTACATCCCATTGTGCCGAATTTCTCATAAACGCCCTATCATTTCTTTCCAAGCCTGCTATATTCCAGTAATATATCACCCATTCTTCCCTTTTTTTATTTCATCTCTCTTTTTGTTTCCTGCTACTTCTCATTTTCCTATCTCCCGTTCTTTTAATCTCCTAGTTTCCCGACATCTCATTTTTAACTAAATCTTTCCTTTCTTCGTCCCAATCCCACCACATACCATTTATCTGTATTCTTCCGTACTTAACTCACGTCCTTTTGTCCTTATTTCTTTCCTCTTTTGCTATTTCCTTAACTCATACTGCATATTTCTTTTTACCATCGCATCCATGCTGTAAATGAAAGTCGAAAATTAATTCTTTTAACTGAAAATGTAACTATTCAATTTTTTATTGAAAATTAATATTTTTAATTAAAAATTGATCTTTCCTGGTTCAAAATTCAATTATTTGGTTAAAAATTCATGTATTAATGTATTTTGTTGAAAATTCATGTATTCATGTATTTTGTTGAAAATTCATGTGTTCATGTATTTTGTTGAAAATTCATCTTTTCGTTAGGAAATTATTCTTTCTGGTTGAAAATTCATCCTTTTTGGTTAAAGATGCAACTGTTTGGTTGAAAATGAATCTGTTTCGACTCAAAATTCATAATTTCAGTTAGAAATTCAACTATTTGTTTGTAACTTAACTTTTATGTTTAAAAATCATATTCTCGGATTAAAAATTCAACTGTTTTCTACAAATTTCGTCTTTTTGGTTTGAAAATTCATCAATTTAGTGGAAATTAAACTATTTGGTTGAAAATTTACTTTCTCGTTCAAATTTAAACAAAAATTCAACTTGTCCTTTGGTAAAAAAATTAACCTTATTGGTTAAAAATTCATCTTTGCAGGTTGAAAATTCAGCTATTTGGTTGAAAGTTCGACTATTTTGTTAAAAATTCAATAATTTTGTTTAACATGGTAGAAAAGTTATCTTTCTTAGTTTAAAATTCATCATTCTTGGTTAAAAATGACCTTTTTTGTCGAAAATTCAACTATCGTCTAATGAATTCGTCTCTTTTATTTGAAAGTTCAACTATTTAATTGTTAATATAACTGTTTCAGAATAAACGTGAAATCCGTGTTTAGCCAGCGGCTACGTTACTTTTAGGGGGGGGGGTCCAAAATAGTCCAAAATTGTTAACGTAGTTTATGGACGGCCCCTTAATTGAATGTAGATAATAAAACGTGAGAACATATGTGTCTGAAGGCTAGAAACAAGCAGAGACACGAGGGCAAGTTCATGGGTACTCAAACAGATTTCTGAGGGTACACTAGGGCAGTTGTATGTTCAGGTCCTGTTGGAGAGTGGACAAGAGGCCACTACTATTATGTACTGCTGTAGCTTTCCTCTAAAGGTGGGTTGAAATACTTTGTTTGGTGTGTATCTCTATCCGCAGGTAGTAAATACTAACTAGCTAACTAACTACAGTCCCAAAATAATTGTACTACGTGTTCTCCTTCCTCACGCTCATTTTCTGGTTTTTCATTTCCTCTTCCCTTTGATGCACTCAAAAACTGTTGTGCAAGTTAGAATTACAACTTACTGTTATGTTCGTCAAGTGCATTTTCAAATCATTTACATTCACTATCAGGGTGACCTTTTTAATCGAAGAGGAAAATTGCCGGTCATTTTCCGATTTTTTCCATGTTCGGAAAAATTTTTCACGGTCTTTGAAATCAATAAATTCGAACTTTTCAACCTTACAATTTTTTTCATTTGAATTTACACGCATACAATTTAGAGTTTTTAGCACTTCTCAAGTGAACAATTTTCAATGAAATGCCATTAAACTACAAAATTGTAAACTTCTATGAATGAAACAGTACAAAGGTTTCTGGTTAAAAATATACGTTCACGCTACCATTTTCAATGCTCTAAATCAAAGAATCTAACCATAAATTTTTATAAGTTCAAAATTATAACATTTTGATCAATTTCAAGCGAGAAACATTAAACATTAAACGTTTAAAAATTTTTTTAACTCAAATTTTTTTAAATTAGAAGTTCAATTGTTATTTAAACATTAAAATCCAGCACTTTCACATGAAAATTAAATTTTGGTAATGGAACAATTGAAATTGTATCTTTCAAAGTCTAGATTTAGCGGGACGACTGAAAAATCCCAAGAAATGACATATCCGACATTATAAAATATCCGACACTACAAAATTGCCGATACATTTTTGGTTAGGAATTCAACTATTTAGATGAAAGTTGAAATACTTTGTGAAACATTCATTAATCTGATTGAACATGAATCATTTTAGTTGAAAATTTATGTCTATGATTGACAAGTTCACTACTGTGTTCACTGTTGTATTTTAGTTAAAAATGTAACTGCTTGGTTGAAACTTAATTTTTAAAAGTTGCGGATTCCACTATTTTTTTTAAATTTCGTCTTTTTGGTAGAATTACACTGTTTTTTAATAAAAAATTTTAATATTTTTTGGTTGAAAATGCCCCTTCTTAGTTCAAAGTTGAACTGCATTGTTAGAAATTTAGTCTTTTAGGTTTTATGGTTTTCGGTTGACACTTGATCTCTTTTATTTGACAATTTAGCTATTAACTATTAGACAATTCTTGTATTTGGTGGAAAATTCGTTTTTTTGGTTTAAAAATTCATTCAATTTGGTACAAATGCAATTTCTTTGGTTAAAAATGAAACTGTATGGTTAGAAACTGATCTTATATGGTTGAGGATTCAAATATTTTGTTGGAAATTCGTCTCTTTGGTCCATAACTTGAATATTTTGTTCAAAATTCGTTGTGTTTTTGTGCAAAATTAATTCTTTTAACTGAAAATTTAACTATTCCATTTTTGATTGAAAATGATCTTTTTTTAGTTGAAAATTAAACTATTTCGTTGGCAATTCATTTACCTTGTTGCAAATTAGTTTATTTCTGTATTGGAAATAAATTTTTTTACTGAAAATTTAAATATTCCACTTGCGGTTAAAAATTGAGCTTTCTAATTGAAAATTTACATAAATTCGCATTTTTTTGGTATAATTCTACTGTTTTTGATTTCAAATAAAAATTTTTTAGTTACAATATTAACTATTACATTGTTCTTTGTCAATTTATATTGTTTGGTTGAAAACTAAACTACTTGGTTGAAAGTTGAACTAATTTATCAAAAATTGATTTTTGTTTGTTGAAGATCCATCATTTCATTTAAAAATGTATCTCTTTGGTTGAAAACTTAACTATTTGAACTATTCAATTTTTAACGCTGAAATTGGTAGTTTAATTTTGAATAGATTTAGAATCATCTTATAAAGTCAGTTATTGTTCAATTTATAATACTGTAACTATAGTTCAATTTTAAACAGCATAAATTAATTTATATTTAAAGTTGATCAACTCAAAACTCTTTTTATCAGAAAGCTTCCATTTCAAACGCTTTTAATTTTTCATTAAGTCTTCTTCTAAGTTTCCAAATGCACTTACAAAATAGTTCAAATCAAACTTATGTAAAGTTGCATTATATCATGTGATATGAAATTTGTGATATTTCCAGTAATTTGATAGATTTTTCTGCTAATAATTTGTAAAATTCTCGGTTTAAAAAAATTCACTGTCGTTTCCGGGTTTTTCCTGGTCGAAAAAAATTCTAAGTCATTTGCCGGTATTCCTAGTTTCCCGGTCCAGAAGCAACCTTGATGATTCGTTTGTCCTAATTGAATGCCGTTTGTAAGTTAATGGATTACTTTTAATTTGATTCTTGATTGTACATTTTTTTCTGATTTCCTTCTTCCAAGTTTACTTAGTCTAACGAAAGCAAAGTTCGATTTCCGGAGAGTGAACCTTCCACGATTTCTGCAGTCTTTCACAACTGTTTTCCAAGCTCAGGGAACATCTAAAAGAAAATGTAAAATATGTTCTACAAGCGAACGGCTTTCTTTCAACGTTTTTCATTGCACTCGCGACGCCTACGATCGTCTTTGTGTAGAAATAAGCTGGAAGTTTAAGCTGGAGTTTGGCGTTAATTAAATCAAATTAAGCTACTCTAGTTTTCCGAGCAAGCTTCCTTTGAACACTATGCTTTTCTTGAGATTGCTAAAGTTCGACTGATGGACACTTTTAAAATTGTTAAGAAATAAAGTCAGCAGATGAGCACTTTAAAAGATAACTAAAATTGGAATTATAAACAATTACTTGCAGGTATAGTTATGTGCAAGAAACTCGAAAGTTCGCATGTTTCATCAATCACTGATGAATAAATCTTCTCCAACTTTGTGACACTTTGAGGTCAAAAAAGTCGATTTTTACCTCTTAGGGGCCGTTCAAAAATTACGTCACACTGCCAGAGGGCGGGAAGGGGTGAACGTTTTTGTAACGATTTGTAACGTGGGGAAGAGTTTAACGCAGAATTTGACATAATATATTAAATATATAAATGTGAATAACAATTTTTTGAAATGTTTGAAAAAATAAAAATTAGTGATTTCACATTACAAGTCTTTTCCCCTATTTTCAAGAAACTTCCCCTTTTTCTCGTTTTTTCCAGTAATTTCGAACTAAAGTAATAGAACTCGATAAAAAAATCCAACTATTTTTCGTAGAAAGTCAATTTTTCGAAAGAACAGTCTATTCTTATATTTTGGTTCAGAATATCTCTTTTGGTTAAAAATTTCTCTATTTGGTGAGAGATTGAACTATTAAATCTTTCATCAAGTATTCATCTTTTTGGTTGAAATTAAACCGACGTGCCGGCAGATATGCACCTTAATGTGCACACCATTGATGTCTATATGCCAGCCCGACAGGCGGGAGCACCGCGGTCCTGCGACCTGCATGACCGACGGTCCGGTAAAATGCAGGCTGAGTGTGCGAGCTTCCCTCTACGGTGCGAGTAGATTAAAATTTAAAAAATCTTTTGTTATGTAAATAAAACAAAAATTTCTTCCTCCAAATAGCATGAAAGGTAATGACGAAATTCTGCGTATAATAAGTCCAAGTTGAAAGAAAAATTAAAAATGTTATTTTTATAAAAAGGTATATCTTTTTATAATATTTACATTTTTCTTTCAACTTGGACTCTATTATACGCAAAATTTCATTACCTTTCGTGCTATTTGGAGGAAGAAATTTTATTTTATTAACATTGATAGTTTTCGCGTTAGAAAGGGAGGTTAGGTTGGCCCCGGTACTTTATTATATTCCCGAACTATAATTTTTCAAGGTTGCATATACTAACCCACTTTTTATTCAACACACAGCAAGCAAGGCCAACCAAAAAAAGCAGTCCGCCGTTTTGCGCAAAAAGGAAAAGTCGATCCTGTTATTTATCCGGAACGACTCACGTCGCGCTAAAACCGAGGGAAAAATCACGGGTGAACGCCACACGAGATGATACATACGGCAAGAACAGCTGATCCAAAACGCGCATGCGCGTTTTCGATCTCAATCTACTCGCGTGGAACTCGCAGGCCCGTCGTTCCTCGCCGTTTGCAAGACCGACGAGCGTCTAATGTGCCGGACCGTTGTCCGCCCTTCGGTCGTATTCCGACTCTACCGGCCTGTCGCGTGCATTTAGCAGGCACGCTGGTCTCCAGCCGGTCGGGCCGATCACGTGCCGGCACGTATTGTTATCTGGGTTGTTAATAGTTAAACTAGTTTGTTCAAAATTCATTTTATTTGTTGAAAACCTAACTTTTTTTTTTTAAAGTTCCCTTATAATTGGTTCAAAATTATTTTTCTCAAATGAAAATTGAACTATTGCATTATTTTTTGAAAATTAATTAATTTTAGTTGAATATTTAACTATTTGGTTGAAAATTCATTTTTTTTTAATCGATCTTTTTCAGTATAAAATTCAACTATATGGTTGGCAATTAATATTTTTGTTAATAATTCAACTTTTTTATATAAAATTCGTCTTTTTGGCTTGAAAAGTTTAATGTTTTGCTGAAAATCTGTCTTTTCAAGTCGTAATTCTATTATTTTGGTAGAAAATCAATTTTTTATGTTGAACATTCAACTGTTTAGTCGAGAATTAGCCTTTTTGCCTCAAAAATTCAATAATACGGTTACATTTTTTTTCTGTCTTGACTAAAAAATCTTATCGGTTTGTAATATTAATTATTATATTTTCTTTTCAGAATTCTTTTTTTTTTAAATTCGGCTGTTTTTTATTTGAAAGTAAAATCTTGTTTCGTTGAATAGATCAACTTATTTTGTTGAAAATTTAATTATTTAAAAAACAATCAACTACCTATTTTGCTTACTATTTTGTCTTCTTGGCTTGAAAATTCAATTATTTGATTGAAAATTAAATTTTTGTTTCAAAATTCATAAGTGTGTTCATTTAGTTGAAATATGAAGTATTACATTTTTCGTTGAGAATTTATGCTTTTTGGTAAAATTTGCCTGTTTTTTATTTTAAATGTATACATTTCCTTAGTTTGAATAATATTATACTTTTTCTTACGAATTAATCTGCTTTTATTAAAAATTCAACTGTCATCTAAGAAATCAGTCTTTTTGGCTTGATATATTCAAATCCTTGGTTAAAAATTCAAATGTTTTTGATTAGAGTGTAATCTTTTTTATTTAAGGATTCGACCATTTGGTTGAAAATTCCACTTTTGGGTTAAAAATTTAAGTTTTTTATTGAAAATTGGTCCCTTTTGCTTGAAAGTTTGATTATTCGAGTGTCAAATCAACTGTTTGGTTACAGTTAAATTATTTTTGTTAAAATGTCGGCTATTTGGTTGAAAATTCATAAATTTGCTCTGATAATTCAACTATGTGGTCAAAAATAGATCTATTTTGTTAAAAATTTGATTAATTTATACAAAATTCAACCATTTTGTTAAAAAGTCATCTTTCTCTCTTAAATTCAACTTTAATATTGAAAATTCGTCTTTTTGGTAGTAAATTCGTTCCTCTGGATTTAAAATTGATCTTTTTTACATTCTCATCATAACGAGAAGGTATTAAATTTATGTGAAAACTGACTAACGCGGGTTTCTTTAAATCTCCATGTTTCGAGACCCCTGAATCCGAAAACACAGGTTTTACGATGGTGTCTGTTTGTCTGTCGTTGTTGTCGTCGTTTTCGTTGTCGCCTGTATACCGAATAACTTTTGAAAGACTAATCGGATTAGGTTGCAATTTGGCACACAGTTTTAGGGACCAAACAGGAAAATCGAGTTCGTTAAACAGCTATTTCCGATAAAAATTCGAAAAGTTAGAGCTTTTTCCTTACGACTTTTTTCGATGAAAAGAAAATTATCAAAATTATTGTATTTACAAATTTCAAAAAATCGAATGAAAATGAAAATTGTGAGCCAAACAATGCACGATATGAAAAAAAGTCAAGAAAAGAAAAATGTTCGTTTTTGAAAGCCCTACAAGATTATCATAACAACTTTTTGAATTTTCTTGAAAAATCGAAATTTCAAATTTTGATCACACAAAAAATTATGAGAAACCAAAATTCCATTTTGCAGTGAAACTATGCAAAATACGAAAAAAATTACTAGACAAAAATCGTGCAACCTAAAAAGATCTACAAATTTTTTTAATCACTTTTTGATAGGACGCGCGGTTTTTGTTTTATTCTTAAAAAACAATACTAAGATAACAAAATTAAATTTTTGGACAAACGCCACAAGCTATGAAACTAGTTGGGAATTTGATCTCGAGTGTTTCCACTTTGATTGTATTTATAATTATATGGTGCTTATTTCACGAGCACTTTGCTTTCCGTTAGCAAATGTATTTGCTTCCTCGTAGAGGAAGCATTAGTTTGTTTTTCAATGATAGACAAACCGAAGTCTTCATTTTGATCAATTTAAAAATAGAAATTTACAAAAAATAGAAAATTACAAATTAATACAAACCATTTTTTAGATACAAAGACAAATCAGACAAATAAAATTTTGTATTCGAAATCATAATTTTTCGAGCCGGAAAAGGGAAGGGAAAAGTTCTGTCGCACCCTATTCCTTTGCCAGATTTATGATTTTTTTTTTGAAATTGTCAGAATTATTCTATTTGAAAATTTATGATCAAAAAATCTTTTCTATTCATGCGTCAATTTTGAATTATGTCGATGAAAAAAGTATTTCTGTTAGAAACATATGATTCAAGTATTATAAATGAGCATAACTTCCTCAATCTTCAATAAAGTGTATTATTATTATAGATCAATCGATTTTCCTCGAATCAAGGAATCTTTTATATTCTTGCATCAACTTTGAATTATATTGAAGAAAAAAGTTTGACTATGAAAAACCGTATTTTCAAATATCATGCATTACCATAGCTTCCTTACCCTTCAATAAAATGTATTAATATTATAGGTCAATCGATTCGTCTCGAATCAACACATCTTTTCTTTTCGTGCATCAACTTTGAATTATGTTAATAAAAAAAGTTTTACTATGAAAAACCGATTTTCAAAATATATAAATTACCATAAATTCCCTACGCTTTGATAAAATATATTAATATTATAGGTCAATCGATTATTCTCAAACCAAGGAATCTTTTATATTCTTGCATCAGCTTTGAGTTATGCTAATGAAAAAAGTTTTACTATAAAAAACTGATTTTTAAAATATTATTAAGTGCTAAAAAAAAATGCAACAAATATTTTTCGAAATCCTTCGGTCAGCTTCAAGATATTAGTGGAAAAAATAGACCCTCCAAATTTCATCAATTTATTTGCAACCATTTTCAAGTTTTCAAAAAAGTGTGACATCCACACATCCACACCCACACATCTTCACATACCCATCCGGACAATTGCTTAGAACATTGTATTAGATATTTTTAAATTGAGGAAGGTTCAATTAAATGAATTAAAAATTTTTTGAAAATGTTACCATTAATTTTGTAATTAATTTTTTTTTCATTCCTCTATGAGGAAGCAAAAAAGGAATAGACAAAAGTTGCTCACCCAAAAAAGAGCTACACATTTGGCATGAATAATTTTTTGAAAGGACGCGTAGTTTTGTTTTAATCGTATATAAAGTAATATTAGGAATAAAAGATTAAATTTTGTGAAAAGCGACACAAGGTACGAAAAAAATTAATGCGCAAATGTTATTCACCCAAAAAGGATCCACAAATTTGTAGTTAATCATTTTTAGATAGGAGAAGTAGTTTTTCTTTTAATCGAACAAATTAAGATTGAAAATAAAAAAATTAAATTCTTGGAAAAACGACACAAGAGACGAAAAAAACAATGAAATGATAAAAGTTGTTCAACCAAAAAAGATCCACAAGTTTGTTATAAAATTTTGTTGCAAAAAATAAATAAACAAATTAACTTCTTGGAAAAACGATACAAGCTACAATAACATTTTATTTAACAAAATTTTTCGGCTAAAGTATATCTAAAAATTTTCTATGAATTACTTAGTGCAAGGATGAGTATTTTTAGTTTAAATCCTAAAAAATAACATTGAAAATAAACAAATTTAATGTATGACAAATGACACAAGTTTCAATAAATTTGTTAGGAAAAATATTGTTTTTTTTTTTATTGGATACTTGTTGAGAATGTGTTCGTTGAAGCAGAAGGAGCTTCAACAAAAGAGAATTCACAATCACCAAATTACAGTTGTCGATGCTTTGACGATTAATTTTAAAAGGTCTGTGCACAAATGTGGGGGAAGTACAAAGACCGAGCGCGAAGCGCTAGATAAATATGTTATCTGTCGCGAAGCGCAAGAACCAACAGACGCGCGCCCTAGGTGCGCTCAAACTTGCGAGCCGCGCGGGTAGCGCGCAATGAAAATTCAACTGTGTGTGGTTGAATTTAATCGTTTACGTCAGCGATAAATTGAGTTAGACATTTTTGTGCATTATTAGTAAGCTTATTAAATTTTGCATCATTCTGCCTCATTGAATTATCATGAAAAATGTGGAAGCGTTCCTAAGACAAAAATCGGTCGGTCAAGTGGTGACCGCAGTCTTTCGTCTCTTGTTTCCAATGCATTAACAAAAGATAAGAGTTCCACTGCCGCTCGACGAAACGATTTTCATCTTGGGCACGCTTCCACATTTTTCATAATAATTAGAGAATCAGTAAATATTTCATTGTATTCTTAGTCTCACTTTAAGGAGGAGACTTTAGATTTTGATTTAGTGAAATTTACATTTTCTCCATTCACTTCCCTTAAATATGCAGAAAGTGGAAGCTGAGATTCGAAAATTGGTCAAAAACAGAAAATCGGTCGGCCTTTCTCATATGTTATCTCGACCTCCATATGTTGGAAACATGCAGACAGAGGCATGTTTTTAAATTATTCCCTCATTATTCTCCTATTTTTGTGAAAAATCAACCCATTTTCCTAGTTTTGAGAGAATTTTGGACTGTTAAGTCTGTTTTATTTTAGGCGTTTATCAAATGAAATCAAAGAAAACATTTCAGTTAAACGGGTGGCTGTTCGCATTTATGACGTCACCCTGGGGGGTTCAAGCTTTGTATAATGATCTGTGAAGACAAAGGGGAGGGCTGAAAAGTGTTCAAAATAGCGTGACGTAGTTTTTGAACGGCCCCTTAATCCCTTCATCAAATCACCACTCAACGACTCAACCTCAAAATCAGGTTCCTTTCGTCTGGCTTAACATATCGATATACGAATGGTACTAATCGAGTGTCACTCTTCAAGTAGAAAAAGGAAATGGTTTCGCTCATTCGTGCTTGCGTTTCCAAGGCGGTTGACGAGTTCCGCTGTGTCGACCTCGTTTCTGGAAACACGCGGCGGGCAAATGCGGTTACGTGATGCGAGAACACGATTCGCGAGAATTTAGACCTTTGCTCGTTTTCGAGGGTCATTAATTTCATCGCGTCTCGCCTGAATATTTCGCAGAGTTCGACGAAAGCGCCGTGAAAATGTGGACGATAGTATAAGGGGTGGGATGAGGAGAAAAAGAGGAATGAAGACGGGGAGGGGTAACGGTGGAAGGCGTATCTGAAGTGAAGATATTGTGTACAAAGTGCCTGGCGTTCGACCTCCCCTATTGCCAACAACCCCCGTTCACCGCCCCAGCGATTTTGTCGTGCCGCGAACTTGGTTGCACCATTAGCTCGCTTTTCAAACTCACCCCTTCTAGAATCCCTCATTGCTGTCCTACGATTTATTATAATGCATAATGACTCACTGTTAGGGTATCAAGGAAAGTCGGGATTATACTTTGATGATTAATTTGTAATTAAAGGAATTTATAATATGATTATATCCCTTTTCGCGTTCTCTAGATAAAGTGTCATTTTAAGCTGATAACTTTACATTAATCTATTTCAAGCTAGGATTTGAGTAATTATTTCTTAATAATTTTCCTCTCATTTTAATTAATAAAGATTGGAAGATTGGAAGATTGGAAGATTGGAATTTAACGAAATAAAATATAACTTTTTTAATGAAATTGGTTATTAAGAATGTTGAAGTGCAGCATTCAAATTTCAAACATATTTTATTGTTAATTAGTGGGTTCTCTAACCATTTCCTAAACCATTAACTTTAACATATTTAGGAGAAATATGAAAAGTGATCTAAATATATTTCAGTCTATCGATTTCTACTTTATTCTGTTCTATATTCTTTTCTTCACCATATATTTGATTCAATCCACTTCTGTCATAATCTATTTTAAATCTATTTAATTTTTTTCATTTCCTTCTGTTTTATTTTACATCTGTTTAGTTCTATTAATATTTTTATCGTATTCTCACTTTCTGGCGCGAAATTTATTTGAAGACTAGAGAATGACAACTGGATAAGGACCAATTTCTCTAAATTTTCTTTTTAATAATTTCAAGTAATTTAGGACAATTTGTATCAATATTATTATGTAGAAATCATTCCTCTTTTCTCTAAAAAAAATGAATTTTAAAATTATGAGAATGATAACTGGACAAGGACCAATTACGTTTTCCGCAAAAAAAAATCATCTCCTTGAAACATTGTAAATAACGGCTATATACTTCTATAATTTTGATTAAATTTCCTATCATATGGTATTTATATAGTACTTTCATTTTTGGCCCTTATCCAGTTGACATTCTGATATTTTTATAAATTCGTAGAGTCTAGTTCGAACATTTTTTGAAATTTAGGCATATTGAATAATACATATATTACACATTTTTAACAGGACCGAAAATGTCCCTAATATATTTTCGCAATTTTGAAAAAAAATACACAGTTTTAACATTTATTAGATGGAAAACTAGATGAGGAACATATCATTTTTCCTCCCTCCCACACAGGAAAATTATTGACCTAATTTTTTCACATCTTTAATGAAGAGTTCTTGGGGAGACGTGCTTCTATAATTTTATCAAAATTTTATAGTTGAAAACGTATTGCAGAAAAATGGTACAGTTCATCGTGCAATATTTTATTATTGTTCCTTATCCAATTGTTATTCTCATGTCTTCATTTCTATCCAAATCTATTCTATACCTATCTCATCCCACCCATTTTTAAATATATGTTTGATTCCATCCATTTCTGTCCTATTCTTTTCTAAATCCAGGTATGGCACACTTTTTCTTGCATTTCTTCCCAAGAATGTTGAACATAAAACAACATAATTATTGGAAGGAGAAATAACATAAAAAGTGTTGCAGCATTATAGAAAAAAAATCATTGATGAAATAATAGAAAAAGGTGATAAATCTGAACAGAAAAGGATAGAAAGAGATGAATGTATTTGAAATTTCAAATTTAAGGTGATTTCCCGGAGTTTTCCGGTTTCTCTCGGTGAAATATGTTTAATTTTCCAGGAAAATTCAGCCTGCTTTATTTTTAATTTATATACGTCTTAGTCATTAACATATTTTCAGAAACCCATAGAAATCAAATAAGGATATTTGGTATATTTCGCTCGTTGCAACATATTCCCAAAAAACAAGGAAATTTCTCCGATCAGAGTTGGACAAATATTTACTGAAGGGGAGCAAGTGAAATTTTTGGGCTTTGTTTGAATACCGCCATTTCAAAGATTTGTAACTCTTTTAATAAATTGACTACTGCAGTCCAAATTTTGTAAATTATTTAACATAGGATATTTTTTGGGTTTGACTTAATTTAAGCTCTACAGTGGCTTACTTTAAATCTCCAATAAATGAATAAATTCTATTTTAGTCTTCAATCAAGACTTTTTTGTGTAAAATAATTAGTTTTTCAATAATCGCTTTGAGTAAATTTCAATTGGAATTTCATTCGGAATTTAAAAAATGTTTTTTAAACAATTACAACTCCTATTGAATTAATTTAATGTCTATTTTATCCAAATTATTTTGCAATAGTTTTTTCTCGATTTGTTTGTTAGGAAAACTTAGTTGGAATATTTAACAAAAGTAGAGGCCAGAAATGAGCTTGATAGGAGTTGTAATTGTTCAAACTCAATAGAAATAGGGCCCCAGTTAGAAATTACAAAAGCAACCGATTTTTAAATTACTGCATTAAAAAAATACACCTTTTTTAATAACAAAATTATATATAAATAATAAAATCAAAGTTTAACAAAGTTTATTGTTTTTTACATATAAGAAAGGAAATAACGTCAAAATCAGATGAGAAAGTTACTTTGCTAAATACTCTTGGAACTCATGAGAACTTAAATAAATAAAACTGATTATACATTATTCAAGGCGTAAATCTCATAATTACAAGAGGGATGTGTATAAATGAGATCGTTTTTTGTATGCAAAAATTCTCGCTTTTGAGCTTGCATTCCCTGTAATTTGTTTTCAAAATTTACATCATTTGTAATTTTAAATATATAATTTAAATATTTTTTGAATTGATGTTGATTATAGCTACTTTTTAGTTTCTGCTATTTTGGATGTACTTCTCTTCTTGCAATTAATGGTTAATTTGAAAATTAACCCCTTTTAAAATTTCATAAATTCAAGAGTTTCAAAATGTCAAAAGTTGACAAGCAAGTATCGAGAAATTCTTGTCTTCTTGTGCATACCCTGATACAATGATATAAATGAAGTGAATTATGAAAAAGAGGATATATGCATTCTTCAAGTGACATAGTATAAATAAAGGTCCACAATGTATAGAATCTTTCACAACCTGTCAACTGAATAAAGCAGCCGGTCGATTGAACTTTGACATAAACTTGGTTGAATAATAACAAGCTTACGGTTGAAGGCCGTGAGTCATTGACAGAGTCGGTAACGACACGAGTAATACGCGCGTAATTCGGTGGCTAGGACACGCAGAGAGCCATTTCGTGTCGATACATTGACTGTGGGCAATATTGTAATCTGTCACATCCTCTTGTATGCAGTTCGCTTGTTTATGAATAATTTTGAATTATCCCGTGGCGATATTGGCAACATTCGCGAGGCCAGGCATTAATGTTTCAAGTACCCTTCTGCGAACCATCTGCGTAGTTGAAAATGACATTTGCATATTTACGCGTAACATTACGTCATCTCGATCACATTTTGTGGCTTGAAACTAGCTCCCTTTGTTTTGAGGTTCGTTAATGATTCATCGGGTGACTTTATTTTCAAATTCTGCAGTGTTTGACGCTATGGTTCTCAAAATGAATTCCTATCCTGAAAAAGACAATGGACATTGACAGGCATTTTCATGCGCGGGTATTACAACCTTTTACTATTATACGGCAAGAGAAAAAACAAGTCTCTTTCAAGTTTTCCACTTCAAAATAGATACACATTCCCTGACGAGACTCAACATCACGAAGTAATATATTCTTGAATTCAGTATCGATTCGATTTCCAATCACAGTGGGGAGAGATCGCTAAATACACAGAGAGACGATAAACATCGTCTCGCTTTCAGCGTGAGAGAGATGCTAGGAAATAACGTTGCAGAGGCTGCGGAGGTGCAAAAAAGAGACGCACTTAATCGAAATTCGCTTTTCAGTGAGAGAATATAAGAAATGTGAAAGGAAGACTCAGAGAGAGGGGTTGGGGGGAAGGAGAGGACAGGAGACGAATATGCAGATGTAAGCCATGAGACGAGAAAAGAATCTCTTAAGAATGCTTTGACTCACTAACACAAGGACTGCCTTCCATCTTCTATTCTTAACCTTCTACCTTCCACCTTAGAGTGGCTGCGCCCGTCCAGTCTGCGAGAGAGCAGTGTAGCCAAGAGGAAAGTCGGAGTCAGGCTGGGTGTTAATTACATCAGTGTGTGCTGGCACCTTGCCCTGCCTGCGCTCTATGGAGAATGTACAGTGCAAAAGAGAGGCTCTTCCTGTGGAGAGGAAGGGAGAAGGGTGGAGAAAGAGAGAGAGAGAGATAAAGATGAGGCAAGCAGAATAGTAGGAATAGGGAGAAAGAGAGAAGGTGACGCGCTCGATCGATGAAGGTTTTGGTGCTGTACTAGGTGTTGGCAGACTGCCCACCCTAGCCTATCTTCGTACTAACTGCGTGCCGACCTTTACGCCGTTCTAACCTATGTACATAGTTACATAGTTGCTAGCATTGTGGATTATTCCCATTCACCATTCGAGAGATCTCAGCATCCTGCAGAAAGGAAGCAGAATAGGAATGGGTTTAAGAATCGTCTGGTATCTCCTAACGCCCACCGATTCTTCAGCTTCTCTGCTCTTTTTACCAATACTTATTTTACTGTCACAACATTTGGTTGATTCTTAGATGATAATGATTAATGGCGGTTTCTACTAAGCGATAGCCTGCCTGATACTCTGAAATGCACATGAATGGAAGGAGAATCAGTAGTACAAGTCTGTCTTTGGTCAGTCATACTCTACATTAAATATCTGGTCATCACGGTAACAAAATTTTTGACTGCCCAGAAGTTGATATATACTGCTAAATTACAAATGTCTGACTCAACATTAGCTAGTGCTGCTGGAGCACCAATGTCTGATTTAACATTAACCAGTACTACTAGCCATGAATGACTGACTATACTCCCCAACATTCTCAGCTACTGGGTGGCTCACTATACGCCGACCTGTACTACTTACCTCCCTCCTTTATCACTATTTTTAGCCAACTCACAAATCGCTGACAATACTCTCTTTGAACAGACCTACTCGATATTTAAAAAAAATCTCGTCCGCATTATCTTAAGATGACTGGCTGATTTACGGTACTACAAAATCCCAATTTCGAAATTCCCTAATTTTCCCTGACTTTTTCCTGACCAATTTTTCATTTACCATGACCGTTGTAATTTTTTTTAGGTATAAAAACAAACATACACCCAGCAGATCAATAATTTTAATGAAAAAAAATGTTTGTCGCTAAATATATTATGAACTCTCTTAGTGACAAAGGTCATACAGAATTTTATAAGGAATCGTCGACAAATTACGTAAGACAAACGTAAAATACGTGCATTTTCAGCCAAATAGTGGAATTTTTAACTCAAAACGATAAATTTGGAACTAAAAATGGCAGAATTCCATTTGCAGTTGAAACAATTAATTTGCAACCAACAAAAGAGCAATTTAAAGAAAATAGTTCAATTTTTAAACAAAGTGATGATTCATCGATAAAAAAAAAATTCAACGAAAAGTGTAATATTTGATATTTTCACTAAGAAGTATTTTTATTTACAATCAGAAGCAGTTAAATTAAACCAAAAATAGAAATTTTCTACAAGAGTTGAATTCTTAAGCAAAACAGTTTTTCCAGACAATAAAGAAAAAAAAACCTCACCCAAAATGTTGAATTTTCAAGCCAAAAAGTCGAATTTCCTTCAAAACAATTGAGTTTTCGACCACATTTTTCAGTAAAGAAGGAATAAATTTTTAGTTTAAAAAATTAATTTTAAACTAAGAAAACAAATTTTCAACAAAATAGTAAAATTTTCAACCAAAAGATGCATTTTTCACAACAACAAAAATTGCAACAAAAAATAAGAGTTTTCAACTAAAAAAGATAAATATTCAACCATATAAATAAATCGATTTTCAATCAAATAGTTCAATTTCCTATCAAAGGAATGAATTTTCAACCAAAAATAGAATAGTTGAATTTTCAGTAAAAAAAAATAATTTTCAACCAAATAAAATAATTTTTGAACGGATTAGTTAAATTTTGAACCAAGCAGATACATTTTCAACCAAAAAGATTATATTTCTGTGAAAACAAATAAATTTTCCATAAAAAATAAAATAGTTAAATTTTCAGTTAAAGAAGTGAATTTTCAACTAAAACGAGGAATATTCAACCAAAACTCAAATAGTTGAATGTTCAGTTATAAAACAAAATTGTCAATTAAAAAAAAAAATGTTCAACTAAAAAGATATAATTTCTATCAAAACAACTAAATTTTTCACCAAAAATGAAATAGTTAAATTTTCAGTTAAAGAAGTGAATTTTGAACTGAAATGAGGAATTTTCTAAAAAAAAACGAATTTTCAACAATATAGTTAATTTTTCAACCAAAGAAATGAATTTTTGATTAAAAAGGTGAATTTTCAGCTAACGAGATTACTTTTCTACCAGAAAAACAAATTTCAACAAAATAGTTGCATTTTCACCTAAAAAAGAAAAAATCTCGACTTGATTGGAATTTTGAACGTAATAGTTCAATTTTCAACCAAAAATATTAATTAGTCACCAAGAAGATTTATATTCTAGCAGAAAAGACGAGTTTTCAACAAAGCACAGGAATTTTCAACCAAAGAGTTGCATTTTTAACTGGAGAAGAAACATTTTTAACCAAATATGGGATATTTTAATTTTTAATTTAAAAAATTAATTTTCAATAAAAACCAAAAAAAAATTTGAAACAGCAGTTTAGTTTCAAAGGAAAAAAGGGTTTTCAACTCCAATGATAAATCATCAACCAACGAAATGAATTTTTAACAATGTAGTTCCACTTTCAACTAAGTAGTTAAATGTAAAAAAAATGAATTCCCAACGAAAAATATAGTAGTTGAGATTTAAGGGGTTAGGGTCAGTCAGGACTTTCAAAAAATCGATTTTTTATTGCATTTTCTGAACGTACAACATTTCAAAAATGTTGTGTTAACATTTTATCGGAATCGGAGCATAACTTACGAAGATACACGACTTTAACCAAAGGTGCCTCGCGCGCTCTGTCGCTTTACCCAGCTTAACTTCGAACTTTGAACGCGTTTTTCTCGAAACAACGTTTTTGAAGTCGGTGCGCATGATACTCCAGAATGGCTCAACCGATCATAACCAAATTTCAACCAGTTATTTTTAACATAATTCTGAAGTACTTGAACGATCGATATTTCAATTTATAATTTTTCTTTTTTTTTCAACCGAAAAATGAGCGATTTTTTCAAGGAAAATAACAATTTTGTGTTTACACATCCGCAATTTTCTTGAAAATTAAAATTTTGACTTAATTCGACGTTCAAGTACAAGGGAATATCGTTTTTTAACTAGTCCCGTTGTATTTTTTTTTCGGATGATCCAGTCATGAGTTACGATGCGCACCGCAAAACACCTTTTTTTTGGACCTCTGGCAGATTAACTATAACTTGCTTGTTTATCGATATTTTTACCTTAAAAAATTACTGTAACTTCTTTTAATATGTATTATTCGAACTGTAGAACATTTGTTAATGAGTAATGAAACCTGTTTTCAAACAAAATTCTTTAAAAAATCGTTTTGGTTTGCCTTGCGACTGACACTAACCCCTTAAACCAAAAAATATTCACATTTTAAAGCAAGAACAGTTGAATTCAACCAAAAAAGTCGAATTTGAGACAAAATAATTTGTTCCTCAACTAAAACAGATGAACTTTCAACTAAACAGTTGCGATTTTTTACTAAAAAAGATGCAATTTCTACCAAAATAGATAAATATTCAACCCAAAAAGAAGAAATTTCAATAAAGTGGTTGAAATTTCAACTCAAAAGAATGACTTTTTAACAAAATTATTGAATTTTCAATAAAATAATCAAATTAACTTCAACTTCAGTTTATCGAAAATTTCCTGACTCTGTCATGTATTCTCTGATATTCCCTGACATTCCCTAACCAGTTTTGAATTCTCTGACTTTTCCTTACTTTCCGGGATTGCCTGACCCTGTGATTAAACATCGATCTGTATTACCAGGGGGGTGACACGATTTTCGCTTTTGCATTAGAGGCGCGTGTCAGTTTTGTGAAGAGCGGCGAGTCGTGAAACATTGGCGCCACCTCTGCGACGCCCTGTCTACTCGTTGCCTGTTATTATTTTGCATATAAAAACTCGTAACATGTCATAACTTTA